>JAYJLV010086370.1:0-13628 GCA_036873485.1 Torymus texanus | reverse complement strand
AATATATAATTAAATTGTTATGTAATTTTAATGTAAAGATTTTCAGGTTAGGGCCATTCCATAAAATGGGAGAAATTGACAGAAAAAAGCGTTACACAACTGTCTAGTATTTAGCCATTTCCTATGGCCAATTTCTGTTTTCATTCCCATTTTTAATGGACCAATTTCTACCAGGGAAGTAGTTCAAAGTATTGCTTAAAGAATTGTCAGGATATCTTACACAATATTGTATCCCACATAACTTAAAACAAATGAAGGTATTGCGATCTTAACTTTATGAATGTACCAACCGTAGCATAAAGTAGAGCAAATTGCTTTTGGTATACTAATAAAATACTATGAAAGGTTTTGATATAACAAAATATTCTTGTCTCCGAAGCTGTCTCGTTACAGAAGTTAACATCGTTTATTCTTTCACTATAAATATAATGAATTATTTTTTCAATTAAAGATTAAATTTTTATCATCCTCTATTAAGGAACCACTTTTTAACCAAACGAACACGAATAATGTATATTTTTCGAAAACCCTAATATAAATATTAATACAAACATGAGAAATTAGCCGGTTCTCCCGAAAAAATCCACCATAACTCACTCCTGAATCCATCCTCAAGCTCTAACCATCATTTTGCATTACCTCGCAAGTCCGCATCTCCAGCACTGCGCTTCGCATCACGAGCAAACAGAAATTGACGCGGCGCGAGATTTGGGTTTAGACGCGTAGATAAGACCGCGCACATCCGTTTCGCCTCACCTAACCCCGAAACGGAGAAATGCGATGTGCGCGTACTGCTTTCCGCATTACCGCCAGGGAATCCCAACAGTTTAATTATACGTGCGAGCGAACGTGCGCGAGATTCGCCTAAGCTTCTGTCACGTGATGACGTGCACACGCGCGCGCACATACACTCGCGTATAAGGTCTAAGCACACGATCGTAAAGGGATCTAGCTGGGCAAAGGGCTTGAATGGCTGGAGTACCCAAGGTAGTACGTAACTATTAAGGGATATAGGAATATGCGGAATTTGAGGATTGGGCTGTTTTGAAATGAAACTAACGTAGCCATGGTATATTGTTGGAAATAGATTTTTTGTAGTATATTGGAGATGTGAACACTTGAAGAAAACAACAAACAAATTATCGAAAAATCGTACAGTCAGAGAAAATGATAATTCTTGTCATGCTATTTTTTTTAATTGACAGTAATTTATTTCTTTGCAGTTTGTTTTTAAATCATTTGATGCATGCAGCTGTGAATTGTTATAAAGTGACACGTATCGTATCATGTTCAAGCTCATAACTAGATGTCCAGAAAGTATTATGTTAGTAAAATTTTAGTTTTATATATTGACCTTAGTTTAAAAAATTAGCTCATAAGCCTTGAGTGGCTTTATCAGGCCCATATAAGACCCCTACCCCCTTCCCCTCATCCATTGTTCTATATATAAACGTTAGAGACATTTTCATACCATCCTGATAGAAGTTCGTGTATGAAAATTGGCGAGAAAGTTAGTAACTAGTTCATTTTTTAATCATTATGAAACGATTATTTCAGTTGAATTCTTCATTTAATATAGTTAAAACGCTATAGACTCATATAAAATTTACTACTAATTTTCTTGTACCAAAATTTATCTATTTTACCTGAAAGTAATATTCAGAAAAGAATTTCGAGGTCGCTCATTGAGTGCCTCGGAATGTTCCTTAGGAAATCAAGGGAGATACTTGAATTATGACTTTCACAGGGACAGTTAGTCAAGTTTAATACGTGTACGTTCAGGGAATGCCAGCAATACGCAATCGTGAATTTTGAGAAACTGACGGCAGGTTGTGGATGAGATACGTTGGAATTCGTCTGTTAAGACAGAGAAACGGTCTGGAACAAAGACAGATACTCCGAGCGACAAAACGTTGCGCTTAAGTTTTTATTCATTCGGTCTCTCTTTTGTAAGGTTTAGTAAAATTATTAATTAAAGAATCCACAAGCAACGTCAGATACTGAATTAGCTGATGTTATTGTGGGAATTATTACACACACACGCAATTCGATGCGGTTCACGAGTGGTTTGTTTAATCGGTAAACTATGTACATCTTTCTTCTTTTTTTGTCAACGAACTTCGTTCTTGTTGTCTATGTCAAATGATGAGTTTTTAATATCTACCTTTACCTGTTTGAATGTACCAATTGCCGCTGTTTTTTGTAACATATAACTGAACACCGAGTAGAAGAAGATTTCTCTGACGGAAAAAAGGCGCGTTTGGCGGCGAATCGCACATTGTAAATGAGAATCTAAATATTATTTACCGCAAATTTCGAAGACAAACCGCCTATTTTCAATGCAAAAAGAATGGCGAAAAATTTATTAAAGTTTCCTATCTTGCTACGGAAAGCCCCGTTACACTATGTACGTCAGCATTAATATTTCATGAAAAATACAAATATATAGATAAATGTATATATTTTATTATTTCGAATTTAGCAACTGCATTAATTATACACTAACAACATTAGCTTTAGTGTATTAAAAAAATGAACAAACAAAATATCAAAACTTGAAAAGAACCTATAGAACAATTGAAAACAGAATTTGATAGTTAATATTTTTTCCAACTATATAATAGCAAAAAAGCAGTTTTTTGTCTTGAAAAACTGTATTAAAAATTGTAAAACCAAAAAAGTTAGGATAAATTATAGCATATATTTAAATATAGTATAATGATTTTTGCTGTATTTCTATCAAAATTGTCTATAGAGTGTTTGGGTTTTTACGTTCTGCAATAGCTTATTAGATAAAATGATAAGTTGCACCAAATTATTTGTAATATTTACTAACGTTTTTTCAGTATATACAGAGACTAAATGTTTCTTTTGTAAATAAATGGGGTAAATTTTCTCCCATATTAAATTTAATGATATTTTTCCCATCTTTCTTTACAGTAAACACGCACATCAAATATGATTGAAATCACATGTGATCGTATAAGTATGTCATTTATCAGTGGGAAATTTTTATATGCGGGAAGTTCGGGATTTCCAACGTTCCCACACGAGCATTTTCGCGCATTACAGTATATATATAAAATTCATTTTTTACTACGTTCAGTAGTTACTTTCTTGGATCACCTATACAACTGCTATACAGAAATTCAATTTCTTTTTCGTTGGAAGAATTATAGAAGTAATAGTTAACATGATGAAATCGGCAATCGTTCTAGCCTTTATAGGTAAAACCTTATATACGTATAATTCAACTTTTTGGATAATGTAAAAATATTTTATACACTTGATATCAATTTTTGCAATTTTGTTTTCACCAAAACAATTTTTCAAATTATTTATTCAATAATAATAACTACGATGATTGAAACGACTTCGAAATAAAATAGAATTATATTTTATTTCGTCCAGTATTTTTATCTAGCTTCAGTCAAGGAGAAGCTCAATGGAACTTAGAAAGCTTTTATTGTCTACAAGGGTGCCCCGTGGTGGCTATGAACTTGCCTGTTTGCGGAACCAATGGTGTAACTTACGGGAACCTTTCTCAACTCTATTGCGATGCTAAATGCTTCAAACGAGGTCTGTTAAAATTTCATTGAACACCAGCTGAGTTTCCTCAGTCAAAATAATAATTTGAAAATAATTTTTTAGATATTAAGCCATTGCACTATGGGGTTTGCAAGAAGTTACTGCAAAGACAGAATATTAATACTTCTAATGGAGAATGATCTTTTATTTTCAACAATATATGAAAATGTTTTACTCAGTACTATATAAAATATTTAATAAATCTATACTCGGAAAATTTGTTCTAAATATTTCTCTGGAAAACCTCTCATCTGACATTTGCGTACAGAACGTTAATGAATAATATAAAGCACGTAATAAAATAGTGAATAAATAAATAGCAGATTTAAGCCTACGATGTGAAAAAGGTAGTTCGATTGAAAAAAGATTTGGATCTTCCTGTATCGTATAAATAAACTAGGATTAAAATGAAGTACACAAAATAAATAGTCTCTATAATTTCTTGAATATTTTGTCAGTTTTAACTGTCTCTTAAATTTTTCACATAAATGTCTTTATTTTGGAAATATGTGAATGTAAAAGTTACAATGTATGTATAAGATTTAAGGATTAATTCACGGTTGATGAATTTATAGACTTGGACGGAAAAAAATAGTATTTAGAAATGTAACAGTTATGAATTTCCATCTGTCCCGAATTTATTTGCACATCTTACAATACTGTGATTTTACGCTGTGACACAGGGAGGCTGGCTGAACTTTTTTGAACTAGAAAATGCTACTTTTCATAAGTATTTAAAAAAAGAAATCATCGGACTAAAATAAAGCTGTCAGCACACTTTTGTACAAAAAACCTTGTTTTCCCCACTATGCGTCGTTTTAAAAACAAAATCGTTTTATTAGTAAAATAAAATAAACTGATATATATATTTGCAATGTTCAGATCTAACCTTATTTTTCATAAAATGCTATAAATTATTTATGAAACTATTGCTTAATATACACGAAAGGTAGCATTAAATTGTTTTCTGTTCCGAAATATTTCGACTCCTTCAATAAATTTTTTCGCCAACACTTTTGATAAGTGCAATTTTATCAGGTACAAAACATTATGAAAGCATTAAAATTTAAAAACATGAATGACACTCGAACGCTTTTACAATTACTGCTGTCAAGTGTTGTTGCCGTTTATATTTTTCATTGAAAATACCTCACTTTTTCACGTCAGCACTTCGCCAATTTCATACGAACGCGAGCAGCGAGCACGCGCTGAAAACAACTAACGCGTTAATCTTTCACTAATCCGGAAAATCATGCATTCACAACTCACGCGTACACATGGAGAGAGAGAGAGAGAGAGAGAGAGCCAGCTTAACCCACCTCAAAAGTCAACTTCACACGAGTCCCTCCCGCCTCCTCGTGCATGATTAATCCGACCGCCATAATTATTCAAAACAGCCAAAAGCGAGCGCGTGCGAGCTGCTCCCTCACTCGAGCCTATATATGTATATACTACATATGTGCAGTCGAGGAGAAAAAGAGCTGAAATAATGCAAACCCGCACGGATGAATTATGCGCGCCCGCGGAACAAACACGCAATTTCGCGCCTATTCCAAGCCCGCCGTTATTAGAGCGGGCAGTGCTCGAGCACATTCGACAAGTAGAGAGAGAGGGAGCAAAGAGAATTTTTAACGAGAAAGGCGGACCGTGCATGGATGGGCGTAAATGCATTATCGCAAACCGGGGTAGAGAGGGAGACAGAGAGAGAGAGAGAGAGAGAGAGAGAGGAAGCTCTTTTAACCCCCCAGGTCCTTCTCGTTGTTTTTGGACGAGGGACCGAAATTGAAACCGTGAGAATTAATGGAAGACACGTATATTCTCTTTTTTTTATCGGACAGCAGGTTCAACTACATTAACATTGTTTATTATCACCACGAAGATTTTTGCGTAATGTTAACAAATTTTTTTAAGTTATAACGTACAAGTGGCTCCTATATATTGTATTATAACACTTCTAAGTAAACAGTAAAAATAGTTTGGATGATTGAATTTTTCAATTCTCATAATGTAAACGGATTTTGATGCACTCTGATAATAAAATAATACCATTTTTGTCAAATTAAGCAATTAAGAATATAATTAGATCTAAGGTGTGGGAAATTTTACTTGTTTTTAAAATATTCGCGCAATAAAGTCAACAAGGTACTGTAGAATTTATCAGAAATTCAAATTCTGAATTTTCACTGAATTATGCTTAATTTCGTCAAAATTACACGACGTGCGCGTGTATTATAAATTATTAGCTGTTTTACTATGCGTATAATTGTGAATACCCAATTACACGAAACAGACTACGATAAATAGAGAATTTTATAGGGAAATATTAGCTGACTCAAAATATAGATAATTTGCATATTTAATAAAGCAACCATAATAATGCAAATTCAGCGAATGGTTACTGAACGTAGTAAAATGCAAAATTACGTGAAAATCGCCATCATTTTCCCAAAGCATCCGCATCGCATTATGCTTTGTTTAATGTATACTTAATAGCTTCACCGATAATTTCTAAAATTAAGTTTTTAAAATCTAATTAGGGAATCACTATTTCTAAAGCATTAATATTTATAAAGCAATATATTAGCATTAATAATGTATTCTAATTACGACAATTCATACAGTAAACAATATAATATATTTTATTTAAAGAGCGTACAAATGATTATAAATGATGAATGAGAGAAAGGATGAATCATTGGTTATCGAGTTACTTATTAAAATATATTACAGTATGTACAAATGATTAGATGAAAAACCTCTAGAAAAACCGAATAAGTCCACTTTTTTTTTAAATCGAGATAATCCCAGGTTTTGTATATTCAAATAGGCCTTTTTCATGTACCACTTTCAGTAGTAGCAATAATATTACCGTAAAGCTACGATTCACCCGAAACATAACCAGATAAGTCCATTTTTCAAATTTTCTGCCCGGAATAACCGGTTAGTCCATAATTTGTTTCAATTCCTATATACTTTCAAATTATAAACATTTTAAAGTTTTACAATATTAGTACAATACAAATGGTTGTAAATTTAATAGAAATGTCAGAAAAATAGAAATTTCTTGAATAAGTTAGAAGAATTTATTGAACAATTACTAATTTTGTAATTTGTTGACCCGTTTCATAATTAAATAAAAGAATACGCTCTAAAATAAACGCGAACCGCACTATCAGATAAGTCCACAGTTCCCGGAATAATCAGATAAGTCAATACTTTTTAGATTTATTATTCGTTTTTAACGCATCAGAAAATGTATAATCTATTCAAACCAGCGGGTGAATATGTGTTTTGAATGTGTCAATTGAGTAGTCAAGTATCTCGTTTCTCCTGATCTTACATATAAGTTTGAACATTAAAACCCGTTTTTCTCGGAAACTCGATAAGTGGACTTATTTGGTTATTCCGGGAAGCCACAGATATAATTCAAATCAAACCAATTTTCAAAATAAAAAAACTATTCATTTAATCAAACTCTTAAAAATATAAAAAGAAAATTATTCAGCATTACTCAGACGATAACACCCTCGGCCTAGATTATACAAATCGCCATTTACGAATAACCCTTTGTGCTCACGAAATGGTGTCATCCACGAAGAAGACACTCTCTCGGGCGCGGATAAACATACGCGTGTCAGACATTCGGGCGGCAAGAAATAATTACAGTTTCACTCATGGATACATGCACACACACACATACACACGAGCTCTTACATTTTGCGCGTGCGTTTGTTATTTCGGCCGTTCTGCATAATACCTTTGTCACCGTTTTATCTCCCGGTCCTCCTTTGACCCCTTCTATATATATGCGAGCGCTGACGCGCCTGATCCTCCGGGTCCTTAATTCCCTTTGATCTTCGCGACTGCCTCAAACGTTATTCTTTCTCTCATTATAGCGATGAATTCAAAAGCAAGTGTATCGCTCTCTTTGAGCGAATATATATATATATATATATATATACATGTTTGCGTGCATTATATATGTATGAGCTGTTACATGGTCAAATGTGGTACGAGGAAATGTGGGGGTAGAGGATTGAAATTTTTACAGATTATACGGGTTCCAGCTGAGTTGAATGAATGAGATTTAATGGTTGGACTTTTGAAAAGCTCGACTTTTAGTACTCAATTAGTACTGTAAATACATTTTAACAAAAGACGGAAGTACTTTATTATTTGGAAAATGTATTTTTAATTCTGATTTTAATCATGTAAATTATTACAAAAATTGGAATAAATGTGAACGTTAAAAATAAATAAAATAAAAAATTTAATACTCATTATTGTTGAACTGACAATTTAAAGACTTTACGAAATTCTTCATTACAAAAGTTAATTTTTTATGATATAATATTCATAATCATGAGAACCTATATCTATGTAAAATAGTCATACACAAGCACGCAAGCAAGTGTTACCTGCGGTGAAAGCTTTAATATTTTAAACTCTGCGGACAGTCGACTACCACATTTCGCCACTTTTCCTTTCTATGTGTTTATATACATGTGCAATGAATGCATAGAATTGAAATGTAGCTTTTTGTGCTTCATCTTCTGTACATTATAATAAACCATAATTATCTTTATTACTATAATAGAACTATACGACAGAATATAGTTTTTTTTCATACATTCATCTGATTTTTCTTAACAATTTTCATTACATAATCGATCGGAAGATGATTGACCAATAACCAAAATGCCAGTTTCATGTTTCACGTTGCAAAATTATTGGAACTATATATTTCAGTAACCCCTCGTTTCTCTAAAAACCACAAAATTTTTTCACTCCCTTTATTGAAAAAAAAAAGAAAAAAAGAAAAAATCCACATTTTCAAACGCACACTTACTACTAAATCAAAGAGTCACCTCTATTGTTATACGCAAAACCCAGTGAGCATAGCACAGTCTATGTATCACAAACACACACCGCGCTTTTGCCCAAGTTCACTTCTCTTGCCCCTCTGGGTTCGCTCGCGAGTTCGTGCGCGCATACGAATGCAGCGTTCTGGACCAAAGGAGCGCGTGCGTTAATATTCGTGCTCGCATGGATGCTGCGTGTATATATATATATATATATATAGATACACGTGGTGTAAGCAAACAAAGTAACGGAGCGATTCGGATAAGCGATCAACGGTGGCGCACCGCGTAAAAAATTATTAACCGCGCGTGCTCGGTGTTGTAAAAATTGTAAAGAGCTTTTTGTTTTATGCGGTGAGCGGCTTTTTTGCGACGGTAAATTGTTTCAGATTACATGTTCTGATTGTGGTTGTATTTTGTTGGTAAAATTTTTTGTTCGTTATAGGAAATTTTTTGTGGGTGAAATTGATTGAATGGTTTGTGTATGATATCTGTGTGATGATTACTTTTGCTCATTTTTTTTTAATATTGTTTGTATTGACTTAAGTTTTCCATGTATTACGGTGAATTTTAAAATATAAAAAGCTAACTTTAGAATACTAATTTTAAACTTGTAGTTCGTTTTGTAATTTACATTAAGAATATTAATCTAATTGTAAATGTTGTGATATAATGGATACTATAAAATATTTAATTCTTTTTGTTAATTTAGTAAAATTTAACTGACCTATTAAAACGACAAATAAAAGTTTATTCCGAAACAAGACTAAAATCGTAAAATATTGTCATTTCCTTTAAAAATCTCTGAATTGAGACTCTCCATGTATGCACTGCGAACTTCATTCCGCGAATCGGCAAAATTAGTCACCATAAAAGATTGCAATCTTCGCCGTGATATCACTGACAAAAGTCGTCGGAATGAAATCAAATTGCCCCTCGACCACATGGAGCAGCACTACTATAGCAGCAGCAACACTGGCATTCGAATTTCCTCCCGCTGTGCGCAGTCAGTTCTCTTATCAACTCCGGGGCATCTTCCGTCTCTTAAACAGCGAAAAAGCCGAATAAATCAGCTCTAAAAATTCAACCTTACACATCTCGCAGGGCCACGAGCGTACAATATATACAAACGCGCGTACGTTCGCTCGATATATACATCTTGGTAAGTTCGTTTCGCGAAATAACAGTGTAGCGTGCGGGCTGTGAGAAAGAAAGAGAGAGAGAGATAAAAAGCTATCATAAAAGAAATAGTTATCGACTCCTTAAGAAATCGCGCGATAAAAACAGCGATAAATCAGAGGCGGAGGGGGTCGCGCATAAAGAACGGAGCACCGCTCGTAAATTCGTTTTCCCCGATTTTTCTGTACATCCCTTTCTCTCTCTCTCCCTCTTGCGGGTTGCATTTTTAAAAACGTCTCTCTTTTCCTCTACCTCTCTCTATTTCTTTCCCACGCACAAGGGAAAAAGCTTGGAGAGATTTTCGCGCTGGTCCAATTCAAGCGCGCGCTCGTACACGATTCGCTAAAGCGCGTGAATCGGGTTGGCGCTCTTCGTGCAGACGACAGATAAAGGGCAAATATTTTAGAGGCGTCCGTATGTGTGTATATACTTTTTAGCTCGAGTTCTCGCACTGTTATATACGTGCTCACGCGTTAAATCATGTACACGTGTTTATGCGGATAGATGTAAGTGCGCGTGAGAGCGCGAGTTTCGCTCGCGTTAAATGTATGAGCGTGAACGTGTATTTTTGAATAAGCTAATGAATGTATGGAGCTCCGAGAGTGCACGCTTTTACGAGGGTGGAGGGAGAGAATTTTAAAATCACATCGCTGACGTAGAATATCAGCATTTGATTTATTTCGATTCACGTTGTTATACAAATGCATTGTAGTGTTTCTAAAATTCACTGTTTGATTTTGAATAAAAAGTGAGATTCTATAATATATATATATATGATCATGTTGATCATATAATGTGTAACTCAAACTTTACACTTTCCGATGGAGTAATAAAAATTGACGCATATAAATTCTTTTCGATATATCAACGCAAACGTATACTTATTTTTGAAAATGTACACAACGTTATTTTTATACCTGTTTATGAATTTTCCTTTCACACAAAACGTGTTTGCTCTCGTGCGTGTATTTTTGGCTCTCTATAGATTTGATCATCTAAAATGTGTAGTCCTTGAGCCCCTCTTTCTTCTTTCTGTATACTTTATCGACTGCCGGGAATTTCGGGTATAGCAAGAAATAGAACGTGCGACATAATTTCTACAGGAAAGAAGTTCTCGGGCAAGTGCTTTCGTAAGCGGAAGTTGCAAATGGATCATGGTTTTTGTTAATGCTTATATTAACTACTTCTTTTTAATATAGATTCATTACGTTATACCATCGATATTTTTATACTATTGTATAAATTTTATACAGTGATATAGAGAATTTCGAAAAAAAATATTGTAAGTCTTAAAACGCTACCGTGTAGCCATGCAGAGTACGTTATAAAATCCAAAATGTATATTTTTGTTGCATCTTTATGGATATACGAAGTCGTAATATTTATGTATTTTTTGAAACGTCGCATTTTGTACATACATATATGCATGTGCATGAAGATCTAAAAATTTGTATGAGAAAATTTATGGGTCAGTGAAAATTTCAAATTTATGGGAAAAATAATGGCCGTCTTTTATCATCATCATCAAATACAATATTGTAGTGTTCAATTGGATGTAATATTATTGAAAAGTACTAATACCTAAAAATTGACTTTCAATATCTTTGTTTTTTAATTCAATCTGTAACGATTGATTCAATATACAATATATGAAATTTGAAAATACCATTTTCACTTATGATTTCCATGCGAAACTATTTCAAAATTGCTCTGTATTTCTTTTTAGAAATAATTAATTTAATCGTCGAAAACACTATGTTTTGTGTGGTTAAACGAGCGGTTAAATAAATAGTGTATAAAATGAAACTAAAAAATGCATGTATAAATCTTTTATTCACCTTCTCTTTTGACAAATCTAAATTACAAAATCTGTGTTGTAAGTTACGTGTTTAGCGCAAAATTTTCATTTCAAAAACAAATCCGACTTTCAGCAAAACAAAAATAAATCATTCATTTGTACCACCGGAAAACCTTAGCCTCATTCAACACGTACCCCACCATCGACGTTTTTACCATCAGGTGTCACGCACACTTTGCCCGGTACATCCTAGCACACCTAATAGGAATCCCATTAGTCGATGACGTTTTCAGTACCCTCAAGGAAAATTTGATAAAGTCCCCTTGTACATAATACGCGGGGCGCGCGCAGAACTACAATGGCACTCGAGACGAGATCCTCGGGAGGTGTGCGAGCTGTGGCGTCGTCAAGCCCCGAACTTCCGACGACGCTTCGTACATATACATATCAGCCGTGAGGAATGCAACCCATCGTGCGCCCGGACATGCTAGTGAAACAGCTGTTATGCTTCGGAGCGAAATGTGTCGGGTTGCTTTATGGAGGGTTTGGTTAATACGTTTAAGGAATGATTGTTTATCTACAGTTTTTTATGTAAGGTTGGAAGTAATTTTTAATATATCTGACTGTTGAGGTATTGACGTCAGTTTAATTTAATAACAAATGTTTTGTAGTGCACATTAGAATTGTAAAAAAGTGTATTCATGTTACTGTGTATGCTCATTCAAAAAAAAATGTAAAAGTCATAACATAATGTTCAATAATAATATTAATATTATTTCCGATACCTTTTCTAAAATGTTTCTGGATAAGAAAGTTTTTGCATGCGAACTTCTCATAACTGTTTATTCTATCTTTAAACAAGTTGAATAATTATAATACTTCTCTGCTCATTCGTAGATTTACAATACATAGGTACAATCAATCGAACAATTTGTGGTGAACTAAAAACATTCTCTAAAACATTAACACATCGAAATTTCTGAATAAAATTCCACACGGGCAAAGTACACAGAAGAGGAGCGATGGGAATACAAGCTCATGAGTCAGCTTTATAAAAAAGGATCAATCATACTCGATAAAAATAACGAAAGGAGACAAAATCTCTAGAGACCGGGGGCATTGATAGTTAACGTTTTTTTTTTTTTTAATATTTGGAGATGTGAAATTAACAAGTTTGTTTACATGACAGAACAGCGGTGGGATATTAAACGTAAGTAAAAAGAAGTTTGATTGAAAATGGTGACACAGGTTCGATGATTTCATAACTTCGACGTGGTCCAAACGCGAAAAAAATTCACTTTAATTTTCATAATGATATGGTAAGTTGATCGATCGCTTGACTTGTATAAAAATATCATTGAATTTTTAGATGTTGTTATCATTTTCTTTATAATATATTTTTATTCATAGTTTTATCTATACAATTTACATATAAGGCCAAGACATGAAGTTCAAGCGAGTTACATCTATATTAATTTCCATTGGATTTGAGAACAAACTGAAGTATGCTATAGTTATGTACGTCTGCATCACTGGCAGTCTAATTGAAAATAACAACAATTTTAGAAAAATCATTCTCTATAATAAACCAATAATCCTTACTATTCTAATAAACATATAACGCACACCATAATTTATTTTACAGTCTTCCAATTACTGACAATCATCCGAATGAAAAACCTCAGCGATGAAAACATCAGTCAAACATCCATAGAACCTCGACATACCGAGCGACCTCCTTCACTTTCGCCTGCGACTGCTGTATATAAATCCCGACGCGCGCGCGAACGCCCAGAAACGCGAGCCACCCCGAAATTTATAAGTTCCTTTGTTCATTTCCTAAGTGAAATTGAATTTACGAGGCACAGCCGCGTGTTCGTGCGCATCCAGGCCGCACAGCCATTGGGATAACCATTATCCCCGCATAATACAGTTAAACGACGGCACACGCGGCTGGCTCAATTGAGTAATGGCGCACGTGCGTCTCCGTGTCTGTATATATACACACACACAGCCGTTTGTGCGTGTGCCCCACTCGAGTGTAGTTAATTACTCCGTTGAGATATATATATATATATGCGGAATTTAAAAATTCCTATATATATATATATATATATATATATATATACAGACACACACACACACACACACACACACACACACACACACACACACACACACACACACACACACACACACAC
>JAYJLV010086359.1:0-13628 GCA_036873485.1 Torymus texanus | reverse complement strand
CCATGCTATTTATGCATGTTTGACAGCCGAGATAGATTGAATCACTATAACATGAAAGTATGGCCACTAAGGACTTCACTCACTCCTGGTTCCAGCAATGTCATCAAGCGTCCTCTTGTAGATCCTCGCAAAATTCTTTTGCCTACTCTGCATATCAAATTAGGATTGATGAAACAATTTGTCAAAGCTCTTGATAACGAAGGAAGATGCGATTATCGAAACGACTTGCGAAATAACCCGTTCTGCCACCCAGGCGTCGATATAGTCTCTCGCGCATGCTTCTCAAGATGGGCGCGATTTAACTTCGTGAATCACATTTTAAATTTTTGTATACGTATAAATTCTGTATTTATGTGTAAAATATATACTATTTAGTTATTTAACGCATTTTTTCAGTTTATCTTCGTAGCCGAAATACCTTTCTTTTATTTTGTAGTATTTTTTCGTTAATAAATTATTTAGAAAATTATCATTATAAATTTAGAAGTGAATGTTACAGAATATTCTCTTTTTTTTTATTTATGTGTAAAATCAGTTGTGACATGGTTTTCAATGTACCCTATATTTGGCTGGCAAGAACGGACGAAATCGGTGACATGTTCTTAAAAGTTTATTGACATTATTGCTTGTACCTTCGGAAATTTTTTTAAAGATCCGATTCAAACTTTTCAAAGTTTAGAATAACATATAGAATCAAAAATAAAATAAAAAAATTTTTAGGTGTTTTTAGGTGTTTTCCCCTTAATTTATGAAAAATTTTAAATCATTTGCATAATATTCGTATTCTTTATTTATTACAGCGATTTATGGTAGTAATGTTAATGACGTTAGAGAGGTACTAAATTACTATCAACAGTTCGACAATCCGTTAGAAGCGTTCAGAGACAATCAAAGAAAATTACTGGTAAGTAACCTTTTTGAACTATTTTGTGGTTGTTATTTCTCGAATTCTGTTACATAGAATCTAAAATTTATAATTGTTTTCTTAATCATTTTTATTATTGATATATTAACGCAATTTCACGTAAGATTAGTAAAAAATTTGTTTGCTACTTTTGTGCAACTTTAGCTCTTCGAGAAAAGAGAAAAAAATGAAAATCTTTAAAAATGAGATATCTTCGAAATTAGATCAACAATTTTTTTTTTTAATTTTCACTTTCTCTCTCGCCCTCACCTATTTTCTTTCTCACTGTATTTGAATTGTACTAAAAATTCTTTCATTCCTTGGACTGCATTCTCAAAGGATCTAGAACCTCAGCCTCTTCTTCAGCTGCACTGAACTCTGCACCACACTGCATATCTGGCCCGCATTACTCGCTACAACCGTTACCCGTAAATATAACGACTAGTTTAAAAATCCATGGTAACGACAGCAGATAGAAAGCTTACGATAACATCATCAAAGGCCAGTCTCAAGCATTACTGCGGAACATGAAGAACTTGTGTGCTGTTTGCTAAGAATCTTCTTCAAAGCAACTGGAACTATGCCCGCAATGTTGCCAGACGTATCACAGCAAATGCTCCGGGACGAGGAAGGATGCGCTATGCGACCTGTAACTTAAGCAGAAGCAGCTAAAAGTACCAAAAAAAGCCGGCCGCAGCAAAAGCTACAGCTATACCATCCATCAACCTGCAGAATGCGCAGATGATTACAAAAACATCAGTTTGGCAGTGATCAGCGCCTGATAAAAGTATATCACCCACCACACGCCTCTCAGCCCATGTACGCCGGTAGCATCGCGTTCCTCGCGCGATAATATCTCGCGCGTGCCACACTCGCTGCTCTCCGCCGGTAGCGAGTCTGCCGGCTAGAAGCCGGAGCGTAGGGGCCAGGCACTACTAGAGCAAGCAGCGGGCGGGCAAACTCCTTGCAGGTGACATTAACCCTGCACTGCTAGACTCGGCATCAGTCGCCTGCATGCCAAACCAGAAACTTTTTATCATTAGACACTTTGACTCACTATAAAACTGCAATAACTCATACACAGATTGACTTGATCCATCTTGACGACAACGATGTATTGCTGTGCTTTGTGAATAAATGTTTGCCGATTTCGGCAAAAATGCCATCATTCATGTTAGCATCGCACAATACGTGCCAATCCTGTGAGATATTCTTTCCCTTACAGACTATAATAACACAGGACCACAAAATGAAATCGGGACGAAGCATTTTTGAGCTCAATAGATCTTTATGTTTTTGGGATCACTGATCACGATCCTGGTGTTCTTATCACCTCAGCATATCTAGTTCAAGGTCAAATGAAGGTCAAACCACTAATATCGATTGATATTATTTTTTCGACCCCGGATTCTGAAAGAACGGAAAATTTCAGGTTCAGATGAATATTCAGATGGATCGTGATCAGTGATCCCAAAAACATAAAGATCTATTGAGCTAAAAAATGCTCTGCCCCAATTTCCTTTCGTGATCCTCTGTAGTATATGCCCTACTAGTCTCAATGATCTGCTTATGCACTCCGACTAGGTAAGCATGGATTCGGTTGAATTCGATCTAGTAAATAATTTAAATTCTGTGTTGAGGAAATGAATGATACCGGTGTGTGGCAAATGTTGAAATGGAGATGAATGGTCCAGCTGTTTAGAATTGGTGTGTATGAGTACAAAATAAACTCTCTACACCATATTGTATATAGTCGACGTTTCGGGCATATAATGATGTCCTTTTTCAAGGTTCTTTAATAAGAAATATACAAATAAATTTTTATTTCAGTACTAAAAACACCGTCGAAAGAGAGATATAAAACTGACAAAGAAAGATGTTATATAAGATGTTACGCAGCTTGGCCACTGTCAGTCAACTACAGAGATTTTTACATACGGGAATACTTATACAGGGTGTCAATTAAGTCCCGGGACGGCTGAATATTTTCTCAGATAACGTATTTCTGAAAAAGTTCAAGGTCATTTCTTAAGTAAATTTTAACGAGGAATCCAACGGTGAACTTGAATTTGACCTCAGACTTGACCTTCAAGGTTATTTCATGGTCAATTTTTTGTTGTTAAAGAATATCCCTGTCTGACACCAGCAATCGATAGAGTAAAGAATTAGTCCACAACCATAGAAATCATCTTTCTACAATTTTGGTTTCGACCTTGAGATGAATTTTCAAGGTTATTAGAAGGTTAAAATGATTTTTTGAAATAGAATTTGCAAATTGCGGGAATTTTCACATCCAAAATGATATTTCGAGTGATCACTAGAAATTTGTACTTGAATTAATTGTGAATTGGTGAATCGATTTTGGGTTTGTGGGATGAGTTTAGGGTTTATGAGTTACTGGATTAGATTTCTTAACTTAAGTTGTTACAAACAAAACTTGGAAAGTTTCCACTTCTAAAGTTACCAATATCTTCAGCTTCAACTCTTAATAATCCTACAGTGACCACCAAGGTCAAAAAATAGTTATGGACCAAGTACGTATCTGAACATAAAATATTGCATTTTATCGATTGCTGGTGTCCAAGGTCAAATTGAAGGTCACCATTGGATTCCTCATTAAAAGTTATTTAAGAAATGCTTGAACTTTTTGAGAAATACTTTATCTAAATTCGGGAATTTGGCCAAATCGTTTAAATCGAATATTTTGATTCACATATTTTATTATTTTTGTACATAATTTTTATGGGAAATATTTGCGATTTGTGCGTGATTTTGTGAGTGGAAATTACTAAGTTCTCGCAAAATCAGATAATTGCTGCAGCTTTAAGTCTCGTGGAGCGTGCAAAGTTTTTGCTTGATGAACAGTAAGGAATAAGATTAAAGTGGAACTTACTGGACATCAATGTATGGCGTGAATCATTTCTAATATTCTGTTTTTGTTGAATATTATTTTAGTTTTTTACTATACTTGCTTGCTTAAATCTCCTTTCCTTGGTTTCCATGTTAACAAATTCTTCTCCCGAGAAAATAGTTAGGAGGGCTTGGAAGGAAATTGTTTTAATTGACTGATGGGATATTTTAGTTGGATTTAGAGGGAATGCGCAGTGGCAATTAAGAATTTAGATTGTTGATAGTGTACGACCTTCTGCGCAATGAACTGCTTATATTTGCTTGATTTTCAGTTGCTTGTTGTTTCTTGCCTAGCTTTGCTACTATCATGCTGCTGATTAGCTTTATCTTTCTTTCTATTTTGAGTTTTGAGTATTACAGAATTTAGCAAGTTAGCTATAAGTTAAACCAAGCGGAGCTACAAGCAGGCTAACTGAGAATTAGCCGCAATAGGGAATTTAGATAAAAGTTTCAGTCACTTAGGCCGTGAAGAAAATATTTTCGGATGTGTCGTTATACGATGGAGAAGTCGGCAGCTGATGTATTAGATTACGATTAAACTTTAAAGCCAGTGCATCCGAATTGGGAGATAGGTTACAGCGATACCAGATAAGGAGACTTTTTGGACCAGATGCAGCCCCTTGATCCCAAGGGTTTTGGTCACCGTCGTATTCATGTAATGCCGCTTCGAGTCTGTCGTTGATGTCGAAGTATGAGGGTACTGTAGCTATGTCCGTTGCTATAGCTAATTGAATTTCGTCACCAGATTCAGATTCAATTCATACCCCGTATCGGTTCCGAATTGAAAAGGATTGTGAAGATTTTCCGGAGTGCTATGAATTGCCGAGAAGGTGATGAATTTGATTTCCGTTCTATTCGTAATAAGGTACAACAGCAGCCAGAGCAGGTAATGCTTGCGCCAGTGGACGGGAAGGCAGAGTCTGTCGAGATGTCCAGCCCTTCCCAACTGGAAGCAATGGCTTCAGCTCCGACTGTAAAGATGAAGAAGTTCTAAACAAGTTGATAAGAAGCGAAACAAAAGAGACAATAGTGCCGCCAGGAGAGAACTTGTAAATGGTTTAAAGTGTAAGATACAGGCTAAACCACCAAAAACTAAGGACAGGTCCGCCGAGATGTCTGATCCTTCTGAATTAGCCCTAATAGCTATAGCTACAGAGGTCACGAGGCAAATGTCATCGACCTCAAAGCCATTCAAGAGGAAGTCGAATAAAAAACACGGCCATGCAGCTGAAAAAGATAATCGTAATTGTTAAAAAAAGAAGCGAACTTGCGAACCAGTAAACGCCCGGGACAGATCCGTCGAGATGTCTGTTCCTTTGGCACTAGTTTCAGTAGCTGCACTTACAGCTGTACACAGGAAAAGGTATTCGATTTCAAACAAGCTCGAAGGGAGGGTGGTCAAATGATAGGCACGTCTGTGCCGTTCAAAAATCGTCGCTTTGGCAAACGGGGAAAAAACAATCGCAATGTAGGGGTTATTAGCGTTTATCGGTAAAGGGAGCAAAGTTCCGTAAAGAGAAAGCAGCTCTTACCTCCTTCAGAGAGTGTTGGACTATTATATCCCTGCCTGTTCCTATTATCCTGTAAACCAAGCGAGCATGTAAGTCAAGCTGAAACATGTAGCGAGTCGAAAATTTAGCAATGGGTTATTCGTATAGCAAATTCCCGTAAGATTTGCGATAGCAGCAGCATGAGTAAACGGTTGCCAGAATGTGGCTCAAAAAGAGCAGTAATACAAGGCATTGGCCAAGTAACATGTTATTGCAGCTAATTTAAATTGTTTTCTGGATTCCTGTAAATAACTTGGAGTGAATGTGAGATGTAGGAGTCTTGCGTGAGAGTCGCGATCGAATTCGATGACTGCGTAGACTTAATAAACCATTGTATAAACTACCGGCTCCAGGTTGCAAAATTAAACGCACACTCACCGGGTTACACCTTTGACACAGATCAACTCCTAAGCCTAGCTGCAGAAGAAGACGATTACCACACCAACACATACACGCACCCCGCTGTAGCTAATACCGATTAGCTTAGGTTAAGTAATTAGGTAACTAAGTTAGTTAGGGTTAGTTTAGACAAATTGGAAGATAGTCAAAGACTACTTCAAGTTTAGGACGGGGGAGCTGTGACACTGTAAATTGCGTGTCACAGAGAAATACATGCAAGCGAAAATGTGCGGCGACATTGGCGAGCGGCGTCTCGACGAACGATGTACACGCACACACATACGCGCGCCCGTCCAGCTATGCCTTGTCGTAGGTAACGGCATTCCCCTTACGTCCCTCCCCTTCCCCTACAAGTCATAGCTGCAGCCAGACTAAGACATCGCGGTAGCTGGAGTTGGGGCGAACGACAATCAGCGGACCAAGAGAGAGGCGCCGTCTCTGTCTCCATGTGCCAGCCAAAAAGCAGCCAACGTCGAAGGTAGGGGGATTGAGAGAGAGAGAGAGAGAGAGAGAGAGAGAGAGAGAGAGAGAGCCACGGCCCAGCAACGCTGACTTTGCCTGCCAATAGCCATGAGCCACGGCAGTACAGGTACTCCTCACTCGCGTCGCGGGGAAGAAGGCTACCGATCGGAGCAAAACCGCAGGAGATGCACGTGCACGACACCGGCCGACCTCCGTGCCGGCATTCCATCGCCATTTGTCGTACCGCGTGTGCTGGAACGAGAGGATCGCCGTCGCCTCCTCGAAACACCGTCGAGTGAGGAAGGAGTAAGAGAGAACAGACAGAACGAGAGAGAGCCTCAACAGCAGCAGAAATTTACCTGGTCAAGGTTTGTCTTGCCCTGTTTCATTCCCCCGGGTTTGCTTCGTGTGTATGTGCGCGACGTTGTCGAGAGTCGCGTGTAATAATCGAACTCGCAAGAGCTACAGCAAGCGCTGTAGCTACACTAGCTAGGTTTTCATGCTCCCAGCTTCGTGCTAGCCGGCGCAGCAAAACTGGTTCAAGTGACGCATTCCCGGCGCCCGTTTATTTTTCTGATCGTTAGAGATATGATGTACCGTTGAAGATCGCCGAGGGCTCGCGCTTTCGCTCTGCAGGCCTCCACCCTGACCACGAGTTCCAGAGGCTGCAAGTCGAGCAGCCTCTCCTTAGCCCTCAAGGGCACCGTTACGCGCGTCCCCGTGATACCTCTAAGCATCAGGTTCTGCAGCGCGTTCAGCGTCTTGATACCATGCTTGCGTTTGCACCTGGACGCCCTGGCAATTGCACCATGTATCAGTCTGGGCCGCAGCACCGCCGAGTATAGCCATAGGATCATGTGAGGCTTGAGTCCCCACGAGACCCCAAAGACTCTTCTGCACGTCCAGTAGGAAGCTATAAACCTACCTTTCACTGCGCCCAAGGGCTTCGCCCAGTTCAACCTCCTATCGAAGACGACTCTGAGATTGCCAAATGCTTCCCGAACAGCTGAATCTCCTTCACCTTATATCTGGTTGAGAAGTTGACCAGCACCGTTTTGTCAGGGTTTTCGGTGAGACCAACCTCCCTACACCACTCCTCCACTATGGACAGAGCCTGGCGAATGAGCTCCACCAGCACCGTTTCCTCATTTGACGTGACTACCAGCAGCAGATGGTCCGCATGGGCCTGGGTGTAAAATCCTGCCTCGTTCAGCCTTTTCAGAAGTTCGTCCAGGGCCAGAGCTCAGAAATTCGGTGAGAGGACAACCTCCCTGTGGGCACCGTCGGCGAACGTAGTCAATCGACTCACTCGCGCCCCACCCCGCAATGACCTTCCTCGAACTCAGTAAACTCTTTATCCACCTGATGATGCTGCCAGGCACCCCGTGTGCCCTTGCTCCTTTGCAGATAACCTCCGTGGTTGTGAAGTTGAAAACCCCCTCCACGTCCGGGAAGGCTGCGATCATCATACCCCTGTTCCTCATCCCTCTGCTTATACACCTTTCTGCCTCGTGCAGCCCAAAGTCAACCGACCTCTTCACCTGATAGGAGTGCTGCATAGGATGCAGCGGACGCTATATCAATGGTACATCCCTAATGAAACGGTCCACCAGCCTTTCTAATACCTTTAGGACAAAGGATGTCAGATTAATTGTCCTATAGTCCTTTGCCACTTCATGTGTTTGCCTCCCAGGTTTGGGTAGAAACACCACCCTTGGCACTCTCCACACCGTTGGGATATATCCCAACCCGATACAGACTCTGAATACGATGGTGCAGTAGCTCGTTGCAGTAACACTGGCTAAATCCCGTTCTCCCCCGGTGACTTGTACGGCTCAAACGACCCCACCGCCTATACTGTAAGAAAAGTTCCATATATATAGATATACTATGTTTACATTTTGCGTTTCAAAATATACACAATGTATATCTATGTACATGGAAGTTTTCTAACAGTGTGCCGAATCCTGACCTCCTGAACCACCATCTCCGTAACCGCCGCGGACTCATCTTGTGGTCTAATCAGTTCCTGGATGGTACTCTGATTACCTCCATCCTGTTACCTGTGCCAGACATGCTGCTCATCTCCTCGCAGTATCTCTCCCACCCCTCCTTCATTGCCCGTTCGATTTACAGCTTGTACTGTATCTGGGCCAGCCTGAACGCCTGGCGTTCAGCCTCCCTCTTGCTCCTCTTAGATTTATTAAAGAGGCTCCTTACTTTTTTTCCTACGTTTGTCCAGCGCATCATTCCACTAAGTGACCCCCTGGCCAGTTTTACTGTTCTAAGTTCGCAGCTGCTCTCAAAAGCTCCTTTCATCGCAGTCTCTAGGAGCTTCGCGGCCCTATCAACTAGATCTGCCCGGTCGATCACCCTCGGAAAGTCAGCCAGCCTAGCTGCAAGTTCAGCCTTGTAGTCATTCCAATGGTTTTCTTCGGGTTTCTCCTTTAGGTCACCTGCTGTACCACATCTCAAAGCCTGAAGTATATGAGGTTGTGTTCCGACATCGACACCTCCCCGGAGACCCTCCAGTCGCTAACCTGCGCCCAGATACTGACGGAGGTGAGTGGGATCCCGCCCCCTATTCAGTATATCCATGTTTGTCCCTGATAAGTACTCCAAGAGGGCCTCACCTCTGATATTGCAGTCCGAGCTACCCCATATCGTGTGATGCGAGTTTACATTGCACCCCAATATGAGGGGTGCTTACCCCTCCGCACGCACTCACCTATCAGTTCCCTGACCAGTGTCGGAAGCGGATCTTCTCTTAAATCGTAGGGGAAGTACGCCAACCCGACCACCAGTTCAACCATATCTCCGGTGTTATTCCTAGACGTGACCACCGACGTGGTAAGGTCGTTACCACAGTACTTAGGCCTCGGTGTCCCCCCTTCCTTCGCTTAGACGGACACCATCGATGTCGCCTCATACACACCCCATGCGCTTGGCCTAACCCTATGCGGGTTGCCTCATTCATTCAGGATGAGAGACCCCTAATCGGGCCCAAGCACCACTCAGCCCAAGCCTCCTCACCAGGTCACGCACCTATCAGACCACTTGCCGCCACCATTCTCCGACCATCTTCCTGCCACCATAACGCGTGACACACGTCAAGGTCCTGCGGCTCCTAGAGAGGAGGCAAGGGGCTTTCTCGTAGACCTTTTCAATATCTATAACTTTTAATTAGGACTTGTCTGTTAGATCAATTTTTGCAATAATATAAACCAAAAGCTTCTGGATGAAATTTGACGACGCCAATTTTTGTGTACACCCACGGCGTGCCCCTGAACTGATAACAAAAAAAGCATTTGTCCCCTAAGGCAATGCGCTATAGTTAGGATTTTATTTTAATTATAGCACCCCTTTCATCCCCTATATGAAAAGGTTCCGGATGCAATTTGACGACGCCAATTTTTTGTACATCCCCGTCGTGCCCCTGAAGTGATAACAAAAAAAATGAAAATTTCGAGATTTTCCAGAGCGCACAATGTGCCGGGCGCACGATATCCCACGACCCTGTTAAATGGCGCGGGCGGCGGATATACTAGACGTTTACACAGTCATGTACAAATATATGGATCACTACTGGATTGACAAAGTCTGATATAAGTAGCGACAAGAACTTTTTGAATAAATTATACTGATAAATTTAAATGCGCTCATCTTGATGTATGCAATAAAAACTATAACTTAACATCTTTATTGAGTTTTAATCTTGATTTCAAGGTTAAATTGAAATCAATTGACTGCTTCCATTCAAACTCTTCTAGATTACCAGTGATGAAAACTTCTTTTTAACTTAAAGCTATTAAATGTGTCTTATATTCAATTTACAGAGATATATTTTTGCTTTGATTCTACAGCTTAATCATTGTAAGATATGCAATAAAGTTTATAAAATTTAAAACGAATCATAAATTTAACTAAATTAACTCAAATCTGTGAGTGTCGGACGAATTTTTTTAATATGAGAAATTTTGTGTGGATTTGAACACAATGATAGTTATAAAAGTCAAAATATATAATTTAAAAATTATATTAAATATAATCAAATCTATTGTCTTGTTATTGGAATAGGAATACATACTAATTTTTTTTAAATGCGATTTTTTGAAATAATATATTTTTCTCTATAAAATTTGAATATGTTTTATTACACGTAAATAAACTAGTTTTTACAAAGGTCAGAATATATTATTTTCAGCTAATTTTAACACATTTTTTGAGTCATTAACTATTTTTTATTGCGAACATTAAACTTAAATACATATTACATTATTTATATCTCACCAGTATTCATGTACTTTTTCATACATGAAAAACACATGAATACACCAGGAACAAAGTTACAGCGACTTAAAGTTTGAAACTGAGATGACAAATCGTTATGAAATAAAAGAATATGTAAAGTTTTATTAAAAGGACAGCACAGTTTCTGACATCTACAGTAGATAAATATTATATCTATCAAAATATGTTTAATTTTATAAAAGAAGCATGTGTTTCCATAAGCTGTTACTTTGTAAGAATTTTTCTGACAAAAATAAAAAGCCTTAATTTGAGCTATATACGACGTAAAAAACTGCTGCCAATTAGGCACTTAGCTTCCTCAAACTTTATATATTATTCCATTATTATTTTGTCAGAATAAATTAAAATAAATTATATTACCAATATACCAGACATCTTCATCGCATAATTGTTACTCCGGTTATGGTATAACCAAGACAACGCCACTTTTTACTAATATATTTTTCATTAAAAGCAAATAAAGGAATGAATTCGTAAATTTAACCCATTATTGTATTAATTTGGTTCAATAAGTAGTTTACATTTCAAGTCAATTAATAAATAATCCTTTGAGAAAAAGGTATTCAAAAATTTTATATAAAAAAATTTTTTACCTCCAAAATCTTTTTTTGTAACACTATATTTCTAGGCAACGAACTCATCCTGTAGATATAAAAAAACTATATCCGTGCCAAATTTCAAGTCGATCGGATAATTTTTACTCCGGTTATCGTACGACATCGAAAATACCATTTTTTTCGAAAATATTTTTTTTTTTCGAAAAAAAATTGAGATAATCTCTTAAAATTTTCACCTAATATTCCTTAAAATGAGATCACTTAGTGGGTTAAATTTCAAATCGATTAATCATTTAGTTTCTGAGAAATTAATTTATGAATTTTAGGAACATTTTTCTTAGTAACAAATGTAAAACGAATATTAACCTAAATGTTAAAAAATGTAAGTGTAAGTAATTGAAAGATCTTTCAATAACAATTTAGAACAATTTAGACTGATAAATAATTTTGGCTCCTACATATGTAAAAATCAAAAAAACGAAAAATACAAAATTGTTTTTTGGTTATAAAAAAAAAGAAAATCGATCACACACACACACACACACACACAGGAAAAAAATTTTCTCAAAATTGAAAATTTTCAACACATTTCATCTTAAAATATCATTTTAAGACTTCTTTGTCTCAAAAATTTTTTTCACCGTTCCTCTTTGAGGAAGCAAAAAAATAATTAGAATTCCTCCTTACTTTTTAACTATTTCAGCATGGGTGACACTTTTACCATTTCTTAAAGTATTTTTAATTGTTAATGTATTATGGTAAAACCACCCAGTATTTCCAGAATTTTCTGTCTACTAGCGACAGGCAAAACCCTTATACCAAAAAAGACTATCAAAGCTCTGGCATCTGCCGTTTATTGCAAGTACATCGGGTATAGTTATCAAATACTGTCAAGAGTAATATGTTTTCCGGATCCACTTATACTTTTGAAGAAATTTATTATTATTAAGATAATAATAAATTTCTTTTTGAGCGTTTCAGCAATTATATTTGTAAAATTTATCATATTTACCGGACAAAATAGAACTCCTTTTTTAACAGTCATTCTTTCAAATACTTACTTATCGCAAAATTATTGGCATATCGTTCAAGGCTCTATTGTTAGACATACTTCAGGTTGGACAGATACCAACCGAAAACATGTTTTGAAATAATAAGGCGATATTATTATCTATTTATTAATTATTTATTTATTTATTTATTTATTGATTCTTTCATTCATGCATGACATGGCAGAATTTTAGGTCCAATGAATCTGTCATGTGAATTTTGTGATGTTAAAAATTTTAAATACAAATTTACAAAAGATACAAATTTTCAAAAAAGCTGGAAAAGGAAATCTATATTTACCTAATAATTCATGCTACACCGAAGGTTTAAAAGAATTAGGTACAGGAAAATGTAGTTAATGTAAACATTTTAAAGAGCATATTTGGATTTATAATAATGCTTTTGCATTTGCATGTTTTGGTACTAAATTTTATTCATTGTTTGATAGAAGACCTCATATTATAAGAATATGTGATCAAATTTATCATAACGTTTGTACATCTTAGTGAAGAAGATGCAAGAAAGTATGGTCAACTTTATACTCTTAGCAGTGATATTGCTACGCAAACACGATACGTGTATCCTCAATTTATTACAGGAATTAGGGAACATACTTAGGGATATAAATATTTACGCGAAATCATACAAAATGAAGTACGTAGTAGAAATAGAAGAAGAAGGTAAATGTAGTGAGACAAACAATAAAATTAATGATACTAAAATGTACGTAACTCGAAATTCAAATCTTTATAAAAATTGATATAACACTGCCAAATGTAATGAAATCGCCGTAGTCTTTGCCGGTAATGAAGGGTTACCTCCAGTTGACCTCAATATATGCATGTATTTAAGAAATGAAAAACCTTTAAATATATCATATATTAGTGAACATGTAGATCCCATGACTTGCCCTCTTATATTTCCTAATATATGTCCTCTTTTTATTTAATGGGTTAAAAATAGGGATACCCATTTGAAATTTTCAGGTTGGCCTTGACCGACCTTGAACGGTGACCACAAGGTAAAATTTAATGTGACCATTAGTTAACCCACTTTAACGAACCGTACAACTTTTGAAGAGGTCATGTTCGATCAAATGTAAACTGTCGGAGATATTAGCATAGATTTTCTAAAATGGGACATCCTGTATATGTTATTAATGAACAAACGAAAACATGGAATAAAAGAAGAAAAATTTGAAACCAGTATTAACAAGGAGAGTGCATAACCTTTGGGTCACGGATTTGTACCAAATTGAAAGATCGTGTTTTAGAGCTAAAAATATTGAACCCCTGTTCCAGGATTTATTCTCATAGGCCCCTCTATCTGAGATATGTGCTATATTATCTTAAGGGGGTCTTACAGCTATAAAACAATCTTCATAAAATGACCTAAAAAAACAATTTAAAAATATTAGTACATATAAAATACATAAAAACATTAAAAATATAACTAATTATTGTTAAAAAAGAATTAAATCCAGGT
>JAYJLV010086338.1:0-13629 GCA_036873485.1 Torymus texanus | reverse complement strand
CCAAAATCAGCCATTTATCTCAAAAATTGAGTTTGGACGAGAGGGTGGCCGGGTTGACAGAGAATGCCCCAAATATATTTGGAAATACAAATATAATTATTCTATTATAGTGATATTGTAATCCATTAAATAACATTGTTGTTATTAGGAAATGTTACAAATACATAAAAAATTATTTATGCTAAAATTTCTTTGAATACATAATTTTTAACCTTATTACCCGTCTTTTTTGAACCAAAATAAAGTTTCAATCCATTCCAATTTCTTACTCGAGAAACAGCAACATATAATTGTCTATGAGTAAAGACATCCTCAAATCAATAGCAATTTTATTGAATGTTTGCCCTTGCGCTTTATTAATAGTCATTGCAAAAGCTAATTTTATCGGAAATTACCTTCGCTTAAACGTAAAAGGACATTTTTTATCAGAATACAACGTAAGTCTATTTAAAAAAACAATTTGTCCTGCATTATCACCTGTTAATACTTTACATTTTAATAAATTATTTGCTAGATTCAGTATTCGAAGTCGAGTTCCATTGCATAAACCTTCATAAACACTTATATTTTGAATAAGCATAACACTTATATTTTTAAATGCAATTCATATGGTGGCCAATTTTGAGGATTTAAAGTATTAAGATATTCTGGTAATAATACCTCGTACATTTCGCCATTATCATCACAATTTTCTCCTGAATCAATGCTTGTATATATACGTTCATTGTTACTGTTTAGTAGCGATACAACTTTTTTGTTTATTTCATCAATATCCTTATTTCGCGCGGACAGTATTGCAAATGAACTCATTTCATCATAACGATGTGTTTTAATTGAATTACCATAAATGCAACTTACAATATCATCGTTTCTTACGATACAACGTTCAGGAATAACTTTATCGTTATTATCATTTGAATCATCATTACCTATATTCAATACAAATTGAGCAAAACTTATTTCGTTATTTAATACCCTCTTATTTCGAGTTAATAAAATTTGTGAAAGACAATCCATAATAAACTATTTTTTATTGATAAATTTACTACTTCACTTCGAACTTCGTTTGGTAGTACCGGTAATATCTGTCAAACATCACCACCTAATATGACTATCTTTCTACCGAAAGAATAATCATTATTCATAATATCTCTCAAGGTTCTATCCATGATTTCTAATGAGTATCGTGGAGCCATCTAAGCTTCATTCCATATAAATACATCAGTATGACGTAAACATTCACCTTCCTTTGAGTTCACTGCAATATTTGACGATGAATCAGACATGAGTGGTACAGGTAAAATAAATGCTTTATGAATCGTTATTCCATTTGGTAATAAAGTAGCAGCTATTCCTGTAAATGCCATTGAACAAACTTTTTTGTTCTGTCCACGTAATAAATTGTAAATTGTGTTATCAACAAAAGTTTTACCTGTACCCCCTGGTCTATCGATCGAAAATCAGTAATGCAACGGCCCTCGTTAGTAATAATTGAACAAATATCTACGTAAGCTAAATTTTGAGCTCTGAGAGGATCTAATTCAGAATTGCAAAAATCTTCAGATAGAGTATTCTTAAATTTTGTCCATAATTTCTCTGGATACATGGGTTCGCAATGTGTTAAAATACGAAGAAAAAGTCGACGAAGGCATCATCCAACTTATAGCTTCCTGCATCGCAGGATCCCATTCCTCATCATTTTCTATTAAACCTAATGCTATGTAAGCTTCGGGAAATGTAGAATCTTTATAACATTTAGCACCTTTGACATTTAATAATAACAATCTCAAACGGAACAGTTCTAGTTGACTGGGACTCACCAATACAATTGTAATGAGAATTCCTATGAGTTAATCGTGATACCTTAATACCGTTATCAGTTACATTTTTTAAAACATAATGACTTGGAATTTCCATATAATGATACTGTCTAGCTGAATAATCACTAACATTTAATTCGAAATAATCTATTAACATAGTCGTTTTATTTAATGCTTAAATAACTGCTCCATCATCATTAATATCATTAATAAACAGCGATTGTTGATTAGGTAAATGAATTGATAAACGTATAATACTGTGACTTTTATTTTACAAAGGTTTATTTAGTATGTGATAACATGCTTCTACGGAACTAACATATCGAGTATAAATGAAACTTTTTATTTCATCTTGATTAACGGTTGTATCATCTGATGTTTCTTCAATAACTATATTAGCAGCATCATATCCTTTATACACATATTTGAATAAATACTTAACAGACACTGCTTCTACATTGATGTGACAGTTAAAAATACGCAATAATTCAGGGTAATATGGAACTACAAATCTATTATCGACTACCTGATCATATCGCGTAATTGTTCTTCCGTCATTTTTACGACGATAATATGGATAATCATCAGCATTTATTGTATTTTCTTTTCTAAATTCTTTTGGAAAATGGTTTGAACCTTTACCATTTACAATACATCTTTCGTAACGTGGATCATGATGAAATATGCATATTTCGAACTACTATATTATACATTTCAGAATCCTGTTCTGAATCAGGAATTTCAACTGAAATAAATTTGTCAACTACTGCAGGCGTTGTTAATTTATGATCATGACACAATGTAACTAATATATGATGAGCATGAGGCAAATCTCTTTTCTGAAATTCGACTACGTGCACGTGAGCTGTTATATTTCCGAAAAACTTTTCTTTTATTATTAATTTAATCAAATATTCCTTCTTTAAGTGAAAAACTCGTGCAAAAGATCAGATCGATCTGAAGTTTGTTGTCCTGGCAATAAATTATCTTGTATCTCACGCCAATTAGGATTACATGACATTGTAATAAAAAGATCGGGTATGCCTTAACTACGAACTATAGCCATACAGTCTTGATAATTTTGCATCATAGACCTAGATAGGCCTATGAATGTTGATGGCAGTATGACCATTCTCTCAATCTTAGATTACATATCATGTGCAACGTTATTCATATGATATGAGTGGCCATCAATCGGGCACTTCCCTCCCCCCCTTCATTTTATCTCATTTATCTAATTAATGTATTCCCTCCTATCCTTACACATTCGCACATATACTCGTCGAAAATATACTCACTGTCCCAGTTCTTTCGTGCGATTTCTACGAACATTGGTATGCGCGCCCCTGGAGTGAGGTCGCAGACGTACCCGCGCGCGCGAAGAATATCAATTGCATTTTTATTGAGCGATCCGCCGAGCGATCGATGCTTTGTCTGTACGCACGCGCGCGCGGACCACACACATAAAGCGACATCTTGTGCGCATGAGGAAAAAAATGGTAGAGAGTATGTAACTCACTTTTACATCGTAGGTTCATCGGCACATGGGTGTATAATATACACACGTTATATATACGTATATATAGACCATTGATACAATGTACCCATAATATCAGCACGTGCTGCGCGATAAGATACGTTGAACTCGCAAAGCACTCGCACGCTCCCTCGCTTTCTTTGGTTTATTTCTCGCTTTATTCTGTTTCTCTCGCTCTGATACTCGGCGCAGGTCGGAGTGAAAAAAAGTAACGTACGCACCTCTGATATTTGTACGTCAGCCAAATGCTCCAGAAATTAATGATTTGAGTAAGATGTGTATGCGCGGGCTGAACAAGGGAAAGAGCGTGCATAATTCCGATGTTTGGACGAGTGAGAGAAAGAGAGAGAAAGAGAAAGAGAGCGAGTGAGTCTGGTGTGTTGGAATCTACGAAAAAAACGCTAATCAATGTATTAGCATTTAATGGGTATAAATGGGAAAATAAAATTTCTGTCATATGTCCTTCATGTACCGGGTTTGAAATATAATCTTTTTTCGATGGATACGACGCTACAGAAAAACGTAACTGTTGAATCAAACAACACCGAATGTACTTTTTATAGAAATAATAAGGTTGTAGTAATTGGTCATGAAGATCCGAATGAAACAATTTTTACTATGAAAATCAAAATTGAACCCGCTGAGAAAGTATTATTTACCGAGGAAAATGTGATGTCTAGTGAAGTTAAAAATAATATGTAATTATGGCATGAGAGATTAGCACATCAAAATTTCACGCACGTAAGATGTTGTTTAGAAAATAACGGTATTGACATAAAATATGATCTTACTCATATCTTTTGCGATGCATATGATGTCGGTAAAATGCACCGTAATCTACTTCCTACTAGTGAAAGTCGAACGTCTAAGATTGGCGACATTATACACTCGGATCTTTGTGAAGCAATGGAAGAAAATTCAATAGGCGGTTCGCGATATTTTCTACAATTTAAATATCATTATTTAGGTTATGTAACTTTATATTTTTTGAAAAATAAAAGCGATGTCAAAAATTGTTTTATAAATTACATGTAACTATTAGAAAAAGAAACGCAAATGAAAATAAATTCTTCGAACGGACAACGGGTTTGAATATGTAAACAAAGAGACGAGCGAAATTTTTTCAAATACGGTATGAAGCATCAACGCAGTGTAGTGCACACTCCTCAGCAGAAGGGCCAAGCTGAGTGCGAGAATCGTACACTAGTAGAAGCAGCGCGCACAATGTTATATTCCAAGAATTTGCCTAAAAAGCTTTGGGCGGAGACAGTACATACAGCTGCGTACGTATTAAATAGAAGTAGGAAAACGAGTATTGCAAACAAAACCCTTTTCGAACACTGGCACAGTAGAAAAAGTAATATTAAATATTTTCGAATTTTTGGTTCAGAGGTTTCTGGATTTACAAGTAAAAGGATGCAGGAAAAAGCGGGATGTAGAATCGAAATTAGGCATTTTCGTAGGATATGACGATTACACTACTAAGGGATTTAGAATATTGAAACGCGTATAATAAAATAGGAATACATAGATATTTTGTTTATAAATAAACGTAAATCTTATGATTTTATGAAATACCTTTTGAAAAAAAAAGAATTAAAACGAAGAAATATAAATCAACATAACTGTTCGCGCGCAATCGTACCAATATGGCGTCGCTTGAGCTCGCCGTACCACATGGGAGGGAGAGGTGGTCTCAGAGGAGACGAACGGAGGAGTCAGTCAGTGGCGAACCGCGCGCATATGTGGTCCGAGATTGGGAAGCTCCATATTTTGGATATTACATTCGTGTTAGTCATTTTTCTGTTCTTATTTTGATTTGTGCTTTAACTGTTAGCGGTGAGTAATTGTATTGTAATTTGTATACCTATGAAAGTAAATAAAGAGAGTTCGATCGAAAAGGGTTGTTATGACGCTGACATTTTTTTACCTCTTCCCCGAAGCCAGAGACCCTAGCCAATTCCCCATGTTGCATGAACATATGATCCGTCGAGTCGGATCTGGCTTCGGGTGCAGAGGGAACGAGCGAGCGGCGCCCACCGTCATGGCGGCGAGCGGTGTAACGTTCTTTTCGCTCTCTCTCTCTCTCTCTCTCTCTCTCTCTCTTTCTCATGCGCGGACGGTCCGGCGCAGGGAGGCGAGAGGCGCCAGCCGAATGACGGCGGACGGTGTAACGTTCTTTTCGCTTTCTTTCTCTCTCTTTCTCTCTCTCTCGTGCGCGGACGGTCCGGCGCAGGGAGGCGAGAGGCGCCCGTCGAATGACGACGGGCGGTGTAACGATCTTTTCGCTCTCTCTCTCTCTCGTGCGCGGACGGTCTGGTGCAGGGAGGCGAGAGACGCCCGCCGAACGATGGCGGGGGGTGTAACGTTCATTTCTCTCACTCCTTCGCGATCCCCCTTGCGTGGACACGATTGGGCTGGACTAAGCGATGAAGCGGGCGAACTTCGGGCGCCTGAGAAATCCTTCACATAATCATTTTTCTCTCATACTGAGGCGCTCTCGGTAATAGCGAGTGCCTCTTCTTGTTTTTTGCCGTTCTCAATCATTGGCAAACTGACGAAAGATGAGTCGATTAGAGCAGCAAGAAGATCGAGCCGAAAGGATCATCAATTACCAAGCGGATTTTCTTTCTGCAAATACGCAGAGAACGACGGGTCTACTCATCGCCTATTCGAGCTCACTGCTGGAACTTTGGGAGAAGTTCTCAAAGGACCATGAGAAGATTCTCAAAAAATCGGCTTTTCGCAACAGTGAGTACATCCTCAGAGACGTTTATACGACCATGCCACAGGCGTACAATGCCACGATGGGTTTTTTCTATGACGAACGCTAGAGAATTACAACCTCGTCAGTTCAGAATCCCTCTGGACAGCCACCTACTTCATCAAAGTTTCATTTACCGAAGATAAGTCTTCCAAGATTTTCGGGTGATGAGGAAGATTGGGAAGGATTCCGAGATCTGTTCCTCTCTTTAGTCCATCAGGACGGTCGACTATCGAACGTAGAGAAATATCACTTCCTAGTCACCTCCCTTGGAGGCGAGGCAAGAGACGCCTTAAGAAACTTGAAGATAACAGAGACGAATTATATAACAGCGTGGAATATTCTTTTGAAGCGCTACGATAGCCCTGAACTTTTAATAACGCGTCATCTCAGTGTCCTTTCCACCTTGCCCACAATGAAACGTGAGAGTTTAGCCGAGCTCCAAACCTTGTTGGATACCATATCGTCGAAGCGAGAAGACGTCAAGACCCTAGGTCTCCCTGTCAAGCACTGGGATACTGTTTTCATCTTCTTCCTGACACAAGCACTAGACCCGATGACACGAAGGGATTGGGAGAAATCGGAAGCGGCCCGAGGACAATTGTCCTCATTGAGTGATTGTTTACAGTTTCTCCAGAATCAGATTCAGGCACTCAAATCGAGCGAGCTCACCAGAGCAAAGAATACGACAACATTCACGAGTCGGCCTTTAGAGCCCAGGATAAAAATGAAGCTTCATTCATATAGTACCTCCGCTCCCAATGAGAGCTTATCTGTTCACTGTCCAGCCTGTCCTGGGCGGCATCCGATCATACGGTGTCCTGAATTCCCAAAAAACCGGAGCCCCCCAACGACGACGCACAGTGCTTAAATTGCGACTTTGCTTCAATTGCTTAAAACCTGACCACACCGTAAACGTCTTTTCTTCTGCTTATTCATGTAAGAAATGCCAAGGCCGACATCACACTCTCCTTCATGATGTTGAGAAGAGACAAAATCCGTTTCCAACTGAATATGGACCGACGAAAAGAGCCCGAATCGATGAAAACCAGCCAGAAGGACAGGACTCGGCCCCTCCCAAGGCGGCTTCCAGCACCCAATGACTAGTCCTGTTAGCAACCGCGAGAGTCAATTTAGTCACAGCTAATGGCAAAACCATCGAAGCTCGCGGCTTGATCGATTCCTGGATCTGAGGCGTGCTTTGTCTCAGCATCTCTGGTCCAACAAATAGGCATTCCACAACATGAGGTCGACTTTGAAATACGAGCGATCGGAGGATGAAGAGTGGACGTTTCCTACCGCAAGACGACTCTCACAATGAGCACTCGATATGGAAATCGGAGTTTCTATTGTTATATCTTACGGACCCCTGGCATAAAGACGCCACGCGAGAATGTGGCCATCCCATTGTGGGATCACATACGTGGTCTCGATCTCGCTGACCCACGATTCCACTAATCAGGAAACGTGGATTTACTGTTGGGTGCTGATATCTATGGTCAGCTCATCTTGGAAAGTGTGATGCGTGGGCCACCTGGAACTCCCATCGCTCAGCGGACAGTATTGGGTTGGATTCTCTCCGGTCCGATAAATGGCCTCCCCCAGCTCAGCCCAGAAATAAAAAGCGCCTTTCTCACCTTCCAATCCAACCGTGAGGAATCCCGAGACCTCCTAGAAAGATTCTGGAAGATTGAGGAGGTCACAGCACCACGGTCTCCCTGAAAGGACGACCAAGATTGCGAGCGTCTGTTTCTTGCCGGTTGTCGACGCTGTGAGAATGGACGATACATGGTCAGATTAACCCTTAAAATCAGTGCTCTTCCTCTTCTTGGCACTACTGTGATCGCCGCTGAATCAGATCTAACGATTACAGCAGCGTTTCTCCGCGAATGCGGAGTTGTGACATGAATATTCGACCTTCATGTCCGATTACGAACACAGTGGACACATACGTCGCGTGTCCCCTCCAAGGGATCACGGAACTTCCACCTATTATCTTCCCCACCATGGGATCAGGCAGAGAGCCGATGACCGGCGGAAACTCTGCGTCGTTTTCAACGCCTCGTTCCGGTCGACCACCGGAGTTTCCCTGAACGATATCATGCATACCGGGCCGGCGCTGCAACTAGACTTATCAGCCATTATATCTCGCTGGAGGCTTCATGAGGTTGCGTTCTGCACTGATATCGGCCAGATGTATCGGCAATTCCAGATCGACCCACGAGACGCTGATTGGCAGCGTATAGTCTGGAAATCAGAGGAGAATGGGCCAATCAGACTTTATCAGTTGTTGACTGTCACCTATGATATGTCGTGTGCGCCCTACTTAGCAATCCAGACTTTAAGGAAGCTCGCTGAGGATGAGGGCCCGGGATTCCCTCTGGTCAAAGAAGTTCTGTTGCCCGATACATACGTGGATGATATTGTAAGCGGAGCAGAAGACCTGGAATCTGCCCTGTTGCACCAGGATCAATTAAGGAAATTGCTAAGATCCGGCCGTTTCCCCTTGCGCAAATGGGTGTCCAACCGTCCAACGATGCTCGAAGGACTTTCTGAAGAAGAACGCTTCCGCCCCCTGTGGAAGGACTTCGTCTCTAATGGTCCGGTTTATGCCCTAGGGATCTCATGGGACCCTGCACAAAATGAAATGCGCTTCACCGTGCCTGCGATGTTATTATTGGAAGTGGTTACCAAACGAAAGGTCTTGTCAACGATTGCCAAATTGTTCGATCCGCTTGGTTGGCTGAGCCTCCATCTGATAAGGGCAAAAACCCTGATGCAGGAGCTGAAAGATTCTGTGGGACGAAGCGCTACCCCCTGATCTTATGAAATGTTGAACCTGTGTCTGCGAGTATTTACGGAACATCGCCTCCATCCACATTCTGTGCTGGCTCGGCACACGAACTGACCATTCGCTGCAAATCCACGGCTATGCAGATGCCGGTCAGTAAGCTTATGCGGCCGTCTTATACCTTCGTTTGAGATTACCTGACGGGCGGATCCCGTAAGAACCCTCACAATATCTCGGTTGGAACTATGCGCTGCCTTGCTACTCATCCGTCTACTTCGGAAGACAATTCAAGACATGGAACGCCCTATAGAATCTGCATATGCGTGGTCAGACTCTCGTACAGTTTAAACATGGATATCTACTGAGCCCTTCAGATGGAGCACCTTTGTGAGTCATCGAGTTGCCGAGATCCAAGCGAATTCTGAAAACACGGCTTGGAATCACGTCAGTTTGCAAGAAAACCCAGCTGATCTGGCGTCTCGCGGGACCAACTGTCCGGTCTTATCGAAAAGTGACCTTTGGTGGAAGGGACCTGCTTGGATGACCCTACTTCAGAGTCGCCACCCTTTAATATCGCAACCACACCAGAGGAAACCTCGGAACTAGACGCTGAAGGGGACATTACCTGCAATCGATTGCATGTGGAAGATGATCTAATCTCCCGGTTCTCCTCTCTGACTCGACTGATCCGCGTGATTGCCCGGTGTCTACGTTTCGGCAGGCCCCGACTACCGCAGCCCACGACTAGAAGCTCTTTTCTGCAGGCATCAGAAATCCAAGAAGCCTTCCTCAGATGCGCCCGCATCTCTCAACGAGCTGACTTCTCCGTTGAAATCCAATTGCTCAAGCGAGGAGAATTTCTAAAGAAAGGGAGTCGATTGGCCAGATTAAGCCCCTTCCTCGATGCAGAAGGAATTTTAAGTGTCGGTGGCCGGCTACACCAGGCTTCATTACCCTACTCCGAACGACATCAGCTCATTTTATCAAAGAAATGCCACCTTACGACTTTAATCCTCGAGTGGGCCCACAAAATTTCTCTTCACGGTGATGCGACTGTCAGTTACTCTTTTGCTGTTCGAAAATTCTGGATTGTGGGAGGTCGTCAAAGGGTTCGACATGTCATCCACAAATGCGTCACGTGCATTCAAAAGCGAGGACAGTTGTCAGCTCAGATAATGGGGTCGCTACCACGGGAGAGAGTTGAGAGATCCCGGCCCTTTTCAAAGGTAGGACTCGATTACGCTGGACCACTGAATGTCAAGATCAGCAAAGGACGAGGATTGCGGTCAACTAAGGGATACGTCGCAGTATTTGTTTGTCACAGCACCAAGGCCGTACACCTGGAGGCAGTGAGTGACCTCACCACGAGTTGCTTCCTCGCCACTTTGCGAAGATTTTCGAGCCGGCGTGGATGGCCCAGTGAAATTTGGAGCGACAACGAGACAACCCTTCACGGTGCAGCAACCGAACTCAAAAACATGCTAGTGAGGGGAAGAGAAGATTGCCAAAGAGCTGAACGAGGGTCGTACACTCGAATATGATGCAAATATTCGTGTCAGTCATTATATGATGGACGCTGGGTTTCCAAAGTTCATGGGCCTATATGCGCTAGCATACTGGCCGTGACCCGTGCAGGGAGCTTGATGGCTCACGCTAGTAGAGCATGCGGGACCCAGATGCGTCAAGTCATGAGGCCAGGGTACGGTGGACTCAGTGGCTTGAAACCTTGAACGCCTGTACGCGTGCATGCAAACGTGTGTGATTGCTCGCGACTCTTCCGTTGAAAGAAGAACATTGCCATGAAGCAAACAAGGCACTACCGCCGAGTTTGTTGGCAGATGATCTTACAAATGGTTCTCTACTTCCGGCGTACACTCACTGCTACATCGGGTTAGGATACAAGCCCCAGGCAGCCCACTTCGAACGATGGCTGCCTGTTTCTCAAGTAAGCGTTGGACTCGATGTGGCAGTAAACAGCAGGCTTTAACGGATGGCATGGTTATTTGGATGCCGCTCTATAGGGCGGAAGACGGCGGGCTACTAGAACCGCCGCCATGCAACCGACGTGTACGGCCTCAAGTTGGGTGTGATGCCTTTATGGCCCCCGGTTGGAAAGGGCTTCGGTACCCGATTTAGGGGCGTCTGATCGAGGTTAACCGATCTCCAGATACGGACCCAGATACGGACGGGCTCTTCTGTAAGGAGGCAGAAGCGAACGTCGAGCTGGAGGTATCCAGTTTGGTGACCGATCTCGGAGTAGTGGCTGTTATTCGGTCGCAGGATGTTACAGACCTTCAGCGAGAGGAGCTGAAGGTCATGGTGGAGGAAGTTTTGAGTAAACTCCTTCCGGGATTAGGCTGCGTCAAGAACGTGGAGCATGAAATCCTCCTGCGGGATGCTCGACCCATCAAGGACAGCCAGTATCCTGTGTCCGATAACGTGCAGGAGGAGATGCATCGACAAGTGCACGAGATGCTTGACAAGGGTATAGTGGAGCCCTCCAAGAGTGGGTGGTCGAGCCCCGTCGTGATGCCCCCTAAGAGTCACGGCTCACGACGGTTCTGCTGTAACCTGCGAAATGTAAACGCAGTCACTTAGCCAGACGCCTATCCTCTCTTGAATATGCAGCATATTCTGAGCAAAGTGAGGAAGGCGAAGTTCATCTCCACGTTAGATTTAAAGAGTGCGTATCACCAGATTCCCCTGATGGAAGAAGCGCGTCCCATTACGGTCTTTACGGTGACGGGACTGGGGTTATTCCAGTTCCGGAGGATGCTGTATGGGCTGACGTACGCGCCCGCCACCTTTCGGAGGCTTATTGATCAAGTGCTTGGCCATACTGGAACCATACGTATACGCCTATCTCGACGACATCATTATCGTCGCCGAGACGTTCGAAAAGCACAAGGAATGCTTGAGGATGGTGCTCGAACGGCTCGTTGCTACTGGACTTACGCTGAACGCAGATAAATGCGTTTTGTGCAAGCCAGAGGTAGCGTACCTGGGATTTCTGGTGGAGGGCACGAGGCCTAACCCGGGAAAGATTGCGCCGATTAAAGAATACCCCGCTCCCCGTAACTTTAAGGCATTATGGCGGTTCTTTGGCACCTCATCGTGGTATAGGAGGTTTATACCGAACTACGCCACCATTGCCGAGCCACTCACTAATTTTACGAAGAATAATCAAAAGTATGAGTGCCTCGAGGAGCAGCAACATGCTTTTGAACTTCTCCGTGCGATGATGATGACCGCGCTGATTCTGCACTGCCCTGTTCCAAAGGGGCTGTATATAGTGCAGACGGACGCGAGTGACGTAGGTCTCGGAGCTGTCCTGCTACAGGAACTTCAGGGGCAGGGTGATCGAGTTCGCCAGCCGGGTGCTATCCCCAGCGGAGCGAAATTACAACGTCACAGAGCGAGAATGTCTAGCTGTCGTATGGGCGATCCAGAAGTTCCGCCCGTACATAGAAGGATACGAGTTTAAGGTAGTGACAGACCACAGCAGTTTGCGGTGGCTCTGTCAAATGAAAAACCCAACGAGCAAGCTGGCCCGTTGGGCGTTGGAGTTGTAGGGCCACAAGTACACGGTCGAACATCGGAAAGTCGCATTGAACCACGTAGCCGATGCCCTGTCACGTTTATATGAAGCGGAAGAGGAGCATGAAATAGACGTAGCGGCGATATCTTGGGCATCCGATTTGGAGGATACGTGGAACCGAGAATGGGGCGCCAAGATCAGAGAGCGACCCAACGACTACCCTACCTACAATCTCGTGGCCGGACACTTGTATCGCTACCGTCTCGACCCTGATGTAGACGCAGCCCTCGACGACGATGAAGATGCGTGGAAGCTGGTAGTACCAGAGGAGCATCGTCGCGAGGTGCTGAAAGTGCCATGACGACCTCACCGCTGGCCACCTCGGGAGAGAGAAGACGTTAGCCAGGGTAGCGCTGCGGTATTATTGGCCGCGCCACTACTACGACACGTAAGACTACGTGCGGCAGATGGCCGCGAGTGACCCTACGGATGCCTCATATACGGAGGAAATACCGCTGAGGGGACGCGAGACGCCTCCGTGAGATCGAGCAGCGGTGATAGACCCACTCGATATCCCGGTAGTGCTGCCTGCGCCGACCATTCCGAGACGGGGGCCAGGCAGACTCCCAGGAGTTCGAATCGGGGGAGACCCCCAACCTAGTTCCACCCCTGCGGCGCCGACGGCCCCTTCTCTTTAGTACGCCGTGCACTTTTCCGATCGAGCAGTGATGGGCCGTCGGGAAGGGGCTACGGGGCGTATAGTGAGCCGAATCTCTCGCGCTTTACAAGGCGCGATCGAGAGTCGGATCGAGAGGTATCTGGGGCGCGGCCTCGTGACACATGTGATGCCGAAATATCAAGTTCGGATAGCGAAGGCGATGTTGAACGAGAAGTTTCAGCTAACGCTCCGAGCGCCGCTTCTTCTGGGTTAGGCAGACGGGATGGCCGCGACGTGAGCCGATTAGAGTCGTTACGCCCAGTAAACGCAGTAAAAGCACTGAAAGATTGGCACATCTCATTCTCGGGGTCGTCTTCGGAAGGCGCCGAGGAATTTTTGGAACGACTAGCGGAGATGCAGCGCTTTTATCGGCTTTGTGACGCAGAAATCCTGAAGGCCATCCCTTGCGCTTTGACGGAGCGAGCGCTGCAATGGTTTCGATCCGTCGGCCGGGAATCACG
>JAYJLV010086327.1:0-13631 GCA_036873485.1 Torymus texanus | reverse complement strand
CGTCTAAAAGTAGTTTCTTGAGGACCTCACTTTTACCTACCTAATCCATCCCGCATTCGCCCAGGGTTATGCCTGTGAGACGGGGAAAACCTAAAGGCAAACCACGTGGGATAAATCCTGATTAGGAAAACCCGCCCGGGATGGTAGATGAAATATGATGGGATATTATTTCAAAAATATTTCAAAAAGCATATCCACTGCATACTACTTTAAATGATTGATCATAAGTTAAAACGTTTATTATCACGTCCACAAAAGTAGCCAAATTTTTTTTTTCAATGTACAAGAAAAATAACTTTTTATACAAGAAGAAAATTTTTTTAAAAATGTAAAAAAAACACTCCTTCAACTTTTAGCCATTTATTCTATTCACTATTTTAAAAATGAAAAAAAAATTGATTTCTTCAAAAATTCTGAGAATTAAAAAATGAACGTCGAAAAGGCATTAAACACTTTCAAAACTCAGAATGACGATTTGTACGGCTTGCGTATTTTGGTGCCTTTTCGGCGCTCAACAGTCAGAATTTTTCAAAAAATCCGCATTTTTTATTTTTACAAAATGAATGAAATCTAATTTTCTCTAGTTTTATGACTAAATGGCTAAAAATTGAAAACAGATGTTCTTTAATTTTTAAGAAATTTTCAATCATTGAACAAACGATGACACCAAGACTTTGAATTGTTCATTATTTTTCTTCTATATCATATATCCTGCGGATAGTAGGAAAAATCAGACCTGAAAGGCGTGTCTTGAAAAAAAATTTTATTCACTGTTGCGGACGCGTTAATGGAGTTTTCGCGTAGATTTCATCATATACATAAAAATATCTATCATATTAAGATTGGATATACTTAATGGTTGTAGAAGATAAGTTATCGCTATTTTGTAATAAATAGCAATAATACACATTCATTAGTACAAGAAGCGGAACTTCTACCTTAATTTGTAAAGCTGCAGATCTACGGTTTAGACATATACTTTTATATATTGAAAAAAACTTCATGCTGTAACAAACATTAATAACTTACTAAGATCATAAACCTTTTTACAACTTGCTATCTGGTGTTATTTTCTTAGGCACGTTTCAAATTTACATACATGTATTTACTTTAACTTTACCTTATTGCTCATTGTTGAAGTTTTTTCGCGAAAAAGTGATTACAATTCCCCAGAGTATTTTACGATTGGTGATAAGACATATGTACAGGTTATGGAAGAAGTTACTTGTTTGTTAAATAGTAGTCCCACAAAAAAGAAAATATCATTGTTTATTTTTTAGTGATTCATACCTCATTTAGTTGAAGAGTAATTTACAAGCCTTTTCTAGAAAAGCAATTTTTAAGTTAAATACCATCAAAATTTGTTTTATGTTTTTTACGTTATCAAATGAATTTTTGTATACCGTTGCATTTAAAAATATAATGAAATCATCTGTTGGTAAAATTTTTAATGCAAAAGAGTAATGAACGGATAGCCTATAACTACCATAAATTTATTGTTTAGTCATAGAAAAATGTAGCGTAATACTCTAACTGTTGAGTTGTAGTAGATCAGTCGTCTAAAGCCTTGGACTTTTTACTCTGAATCTTTGTTTATCCAGAAACGAACTACATTTGAATCCTGATCGCGACCATTCACCTCTAATAAATTTTTTCGTAATTTGGAGTTGTTATGCGCTTATATCACTATAGCTTTGGTGGTTTGTTCTAGCTAAAACTGTGTAGGTTTTCAATGCTACGTGAATTATAAAGTTTGGACCTACTGCATCTCAAATGCTCATTAGAGCAGCCATGCTGAGCTCAAAAAGCCGTACTATACAAAACTTCACATAGCTGTAAAATATGAACATATATAAAAAAACCCTTACAGTCTATCCATGTCTTGTATGATTTACTTCTAAAATACTCAATATAACTATATGTCGTTGCTGAGAGGAGAAAAGGGAATTTTTGAAATGTCAACAGCTTAGCAGTTTAAGTTTTGAATAAAAATAAAGTATCATTTTCTTCGGCGTTCCAAATAAATACTTTTTCATCACTCATTTAAATTAGCTCCTATTTACTCCTAACCTGCGATTCCACCTCCATTGAAATAGTGAACCATGTTTCTCAGTCATAGACCCATACATCCCTATATACCTGTGTACCTCATACCGTTTACATACGCTAGTCGTTTTCAACATCACCATGGGGAATATTCAACTCCTTATTATACCGGAATCTAAATCTTATTATATCTAAATCATGTCCTACAAAAGCTTTTATTTTCCGAATTGATTTTTATATTTTTGATATTACTAGAAGTGTCAATGCGCGCTGCGCACGCCCTATCATGGACCAATCAAATTTTACATGTCCATTTCAAATCGACCAATCACAATCATTGTAGGTGACAATCTCAAGTCCATATCTTTTTTGTATAGGATTCTTCTCCATGTTACTGGACATTTTTATACATTTGAGTACTAAAATAAAATAAATAAAAAATTAAAGCGTCTAGATTGATATAAAACTTTGATATTATAGACCAGAAATATGCCAAAATATCAGCGTGGTAGGACCAATGACACAGACAGAACTGCTTCAAGAACTGACTAACGAATGTCGATATGACAAAATGGTTAGGCCACCAGGCGAAGAGAATGACCGGGATCCAGTCAAAGTCTGGGCCAGAGCTTACATTTACACCATCAAGTCCAATATGGCCAAAACTTTGGTAATTAAATACACAAATTACTAAAACCAATTAACGGAGTTCTACCAATGAAAGAATTAATATATAGTTAATTTTTAAAATTGATATACTGTTGAATATAGCTGCAAGACTAACTCACCAGGAGAGTTCTCTACCATCGGGTCCTGGATTTGGCTCAAACTATGGGATAAGTTTTTGGGTGTAAAAATATGATGAAAGCTGCAATATTAGACTCTAACGCTGAAAAACGCTAAAGTACTCGCCATTTTTAGGTTTATTTTGAAAAAAGTCTTGAAAAAAGCCTCTTTTTTGAACGGAAGATTTTTAACTTAGGATAGTCTTAACTATCATTTAAATATAGAAAATAAAACTAGATAAAATGATCTTTCATTAGCATTTTTAAGGATTACGAAATGTTGCTTTCTTCCAAAATTATAAAAGTTTAAAATTAAGCATCAATTGTGCACTAAAATTGATTCTTTGATTACCTGCATATTTTAGTGTACTATATTGATGCTTAATTTTAAACTTTTATAACTTTGGAAGAAATCAACATTTCTTATAAAAGTTTAAAATTAAGCATCAATATGCAGGCAATCAAAGAATCAATTTTAGTGCACAATTGATGCTTAATTTTAAACTTTTATAAGAAATGTTGATTTCTTCCAAAGTTATAAAAGTTTAAAATGTTAATAAGAAATGTTGATTTCTTCCAAAGTTATAAAAGTTTAAAATTAAGCATCAATTGTGCACTAAAATTGATTCTTTGATTGCCTGCATATTTTAGTGCACTATATTGATGCTTAATTTTAAACTTTTATAACTTTGGAAGAAATCAACATTTTGTAATCGTTAAAAATGCAAATAAAAGATCATTTTCTCTAGTTTTATTTTCTATATTTAAATGATATTTAAGACTTATCCCAAAGTTTGAGCCAAATCCAAGACCCGAAGGTAGTGCACGCTCCTGATCAGTTAAATTTTCGCAAACCTATGCTTTTTGAAAGGAAAATAAAGATGTTTTTAATTTTAATTGATTAACATGGGTTCTTATGGAAAATCATAATTGCATTATATTCATTTATGTATTATAAAACAGTTAACACTGAAATATTTTTTAAAATTTTTTGACGACAAGACAGCGAACATCATTAAAAAATCATTAAAAATAAATAACATGTATTTAACCACAAGAATTAATGAATCAAATTAGTTACTGAATAGAACGTTTTATTAATATTTAAGTTAATTCAAACAACTAAATAGATATTAAATTAAAATGTATAATGTGTATTTAATGGTGTAAGTTTATCTATAAAATATTTGTAAAGAGAATTCCCAATTAATATGCTTTTTAAATAAAATTATTTTTAGTATTTTTATTTTTTTTGTTTTTGTACAAAATTTTAAATGTTTCAAAATGACTTTTAAATTATTTTCCGTTCTAGTAAAATATTACTGGAACCATTACATAATTATTGGAAAAAAAAACATATTTGTGTTAAAGAATATTGTAAGTCTGAAGAAAAAACTGTTTTAAGAGTTGCAACAGTCGTGCATAATTGGAATATTGAAAATCTTCGAGTCATCACTAACCAATTTTAAAATATTGCTTTGAATTTTATTCGATAATTATGTTAGATATTTACTAAGAAATATATTACTTTTAAATTTATTAAATTGTCATATGAATATATTTATACCTTCCTAAGTTGATACATTCTAAAAAGAGGTAATATGAAAATTGCAGCAATTCGACGTGCATATGATGTTACAATTCCGCTATTTAGATAGCAGACTCAAATTTGAAGACATAGCACCTCATCAGTCGCAAATATTCGGTGGACAGTCAGCACATGACCTCATCTGGACTCCTTCGGTATATGTAGCTAACGAGCGTAGCTCCGTAATTATGGGCAATTCCGTGAAGGATCTGCTCATCTCAATCGACCCGTCTGGTATGGTTGTACTTAACACGAGGTGAGACCCGTTTCTCTTTCATTTAGCGGTATCGATAGTCAGTCAAGTGTAGTGGACCGTTGCTGGAATTTTGATAGCGTGCGACTCTGAAATTGAAAAATTAGAAAAAAGCTTATGTAATTGTTTTTGGATGTCATAAATGATCTAAATATGCTTCATAGTAATTTTTTTCGATTAATTAAATTATTTTACGTTGTGATATTTTGTTACGGATCAGGTTTTTGAGTTTGATTGATATAGATTCAAATCATTATTCAATTCCATAGCATTGGTAAAAACAATGACTTCTAAAGTTGCATAACACTCGGTTGCGTTTTGACATGGTATTACAATTGTACATACTGTATAACATGTTTATGATAATCATGAAATTTTTATTATATTTTATTCTAGATTGGAAGCTATTCTTAATTGCGGATTACGACTAGAAAAGTTTCCTTTCGACGTTCAGGAGTGTCCACTGGTTTTTGAAAGTTGTATGAAACAATTTTTCCTTTCAGATATAACATTTTTCGATTTTCTGATGAATACTTTATTTTATATAATATCATTTTACATTTTCATTATATTTTTTCTATAATTTTTTACAATCACCAAATTTTTGGCATGAAACCGTATTAAGTATTCGGGAATTGAATATGTCATATTTATTTATGCCATTATAGACTTTTTTAAATAAAACTGAATGACAGTTTTTTTTTCTGTAGGGACACACAACGTCCAAGATATGATTTTGAACTGGGACGAGGCTCCTATTGTACTCGCCGACGAGTTGCATTTGACAGAGTATAGACTTGTCGACAAATGGGTAAACAGGTCGGAAGTATCTTATACTACAGCGCAACAACATTATGGACATTTTGGTAAGCCAAATACGTTTTATAAAATGGTTTTGTATAATAATAATAATATTTATACCAAAAGTGTTTCACCGTATCTTTTTTGGATTTTAAATAAAAACGTGATTATAAGAAAAAAGAAGAACAGCGCCTGCACACGCATACGCACACATTATTTATCTTTAAATTTTTTAATCATTTTTTTTCAGCTGGAAATTTTAGCTCTATTAGCATAACATTTAAACTTGCCCGTGAAATGGGTTTCTTCATGATGGACTATTATATACCTTCAATTTTGATCGTTGTTATTTCCTGGGTTTCTTTTTGGTTACACATGGATGCTAGTCCTCCCAGAATCGTGTTAGGTAAGATTAGAAATAATATTTTATAATTATTCATTCTTTACTATTTATCAGTAAATAGTACGAATGTAGACTATATTAAAAAAGTGTGGTAATGTTTTTCGTTAATGATTTATTGGTTTGCTGGTAATAGATTTCTGTTCAGATACGTCATATTCCAAAGCAATAAAACGTAAAAAAATCTCTTATAATCTTAAAGTTACTAAAATTTAATTATATTGTAATGAAAAATTTACAAAAAAAAAAATTAAAGAAACAATTCCCTGATAGTACAAGTTAGTAACAAAAGTCATAAATCAAAATAGTGTAATCTGATATTCGTCTTTATACAAGATTTTAATTTATTTCTTTCCTCCTTACGCTTATTTTGTCATCAACACTGACAGTTATTTTTTCAATAGGTAATTAGTAAATCTGAGCATATTTATACTTTACCTGTTGCAATTGAATAAAAGTGTCACGTGCAAATCGTAGATGCACTTCGATATAAAGAAACGTTATCTTTTCGACCGAAAACGAACCACGTGAATGAGCCCTCATTACATATTTCCTTGTTTATCTTTTTTAACAGCTTGATATCTTTTAAACATTACGCCTTGCATAAAGGAAAGAAAAAGATAAAGTTTGAACTTTCATTATAAAAATAATTAAGAATTTAATAATATTCTCAAAAAATATCAACATATATTTTCAATTATACTAATACAGTTTATGAAAAAAACGTGTATAGTATAATAATATGGAATAAAAAACGGAATATTTGTTGCTTCGATTATTTTTAAGAGAAAATTAAAGAGAATTTTTTTTTTTCATCAAAGATTTGACAAGCAATTGGCTCTAGATTTCGAGCTCGATTAGTTTTAATAGAAGCTAGCGCTTTGAAATTCTTTTACATAAAGGCTGTATTACTATCGCACAATAAATTCAAGGACTCTATTATAAAGTAATGTTGTAAGGCAGTATTCACAATTGCGTTTGTATTTTAGGTACCAATACGATACTCGCATTTATGACACTTGCATCAAAGGTTGAAAATTCTTTGCCGAAGGTTTCATACATTAAAGCCAGCGAAATTTGGTTTCTCGGATGTACGATATTTCTTTTTGCGGCAATGGTGGAGTTTGCGTTTGTCAACACAATTTACAGAAGAAAGTAAGTAAATAAGTTATTAAATATTTTCTAATTAAATATAAAATATAAGGTTTTTTAATAAAGGATTAAAGTTCAAAAAAACGTAAATTAAACATATCATTGAAATCAAATTTTCATCATTGCTTGTTAATCGTTTTATGAAAAATTGTATGGTATGCATGTTAGGTAACTGCGATGTTTTTAACTAAAGTTGAAAGTTATCATTAATTAAGTTAATGCTAATAATACTATTGAAAAAATATTTATTCGTTTCTTTTTCAAAGACTGCGAAATTAGACACGTAAACAATTTATGAAATATAGAAACAGTCATACATATAAAACGAGCCTTTATTTAATTATGCTTTCGAGATTTCTATGAAAAAATATTGACTCTTCTAATCTTTATAATTTATTATGTTCCAATTTTGTACAGTTAAAGGAAACGTGATATCTTTTCTGAAACGGTTTTTCTTATTGGTAATACATTAAACATGAGTAAATAAGTATTTTTATTATTGCGATGGTAAAGGGGTACGTTTATTTTTAGAGCAATATGTTTTCGACATGATATCACATGATGTTTCCACCTGATAATGATTATCTCTTTGTGCAACCATTCTAAAGTTGCATTTGTATATTATCCTTTTGTATGCTCTAGTCGCTATAAATATCGCTAAGGCCATTAATTCTTCTAGAGGCTTCTGAAAATTTATTTCTTCTCACAAGTGCGTGCGTTGTACCGATGATTGCTTTTCTTTTCTATTGTACTTAAAACCAAGATGTACGAAGGATAATCTCGAGTTTACTTATTAAATAACGCTTCTTCTCGATATGCAGACAGAGAGCAAATACGTAATATTGCTCTCATGTAACAAGTTTATATACCAAATTAATGGGCGTGTTTGTGCATTACTCGAGATTTATACCTTGCATTAGATTGGAGCATTTCGAGAGCTTTGTTCTAATATCTCCTTTTTCGGCACGGCCGCTACTCGGAAGAGCTTATTAAACACTATATTTATATTTCGATCATAAATGTGGATCTCTTTTTATTATGTACTCAACATATCAGTGGTCAAAATTATATTCGAGATGTGTTACAAATGTTCTTTGTTTCAACTGGGACGTTTTAAAGCAAGATACGTAAATTTATCATTATATTATGATTATATTATATGATTATACTTATTTAATAAAAAATTTTTTCATCTATTCTCCTCCTTCATTGAGGATGTTTGAATTACACACACATGCAGGCACACACTCAACCTTTTCTTTAAAACCGATATCATTTCAGTTTCTTGAGTTAGGGATTGGTACCCGGAAAGGCTATAAAATTTAAAAATTTGTTCATTCAGTCTCCTACTACTGGATAATATGTTTTTTTTATATAATATTCTTTCATGTTATCATTTCCAAAAATTTAAGTATTGAAAGAATTAAAGATTATGTAATTAAAATTACTTCAAGTAAATTCATGACCTCTCCGGAAACTGTTACATCCACAATGGTCAAAGATATGATAGTACATTGTCCCTTGAAATTGACCACAATTTTCATAAATTTAACTAAAAAAACATACTTCCAATAGGCTATTATGGAATTTATTTTGATGGTCTAAATTCGCAATAGAAGTGAATATTATCTAGAAATAAATAAGTCTATTTTTTATGAAAAAAGTAATAAATTAACAAATGAGCAATTAATTATAGTTTGGCAACCTAGTTCAGCTTTTTCGTTATAAACTAAGACTTTCGATACTTCATTCGACAGTTCATAGATTTATTACTTAGTTTGATTTCATTGAAAACTTCAAATCTTAAATGAAAATTAATCTTAGATGTAGTTTTATGGTAAAAGCTTGGTCAATCCTTATCTTTTATAAATAGAAGTGATTGCGATGTATATACGTATAAAAGAATTATTATATATATATATAATGAGAATGTATTGTTATAGTATATTTATTTAGAATTTTCAGTGTTACTTTTGTTGTGAATTTCAGCTCTATAGTTGTGGTATATTTCATTCCATAAATTTGTCTTTCACTTCATCTTCGTTGCTGAATAGTTCAAGGATTTCTTGTTTTCTATCATCGCCAAAATATCAATGCTAATAGTCACGAGACTTACTTAAATTGAAATATAGCTAAGGATATAAGTTTTCATCCTCTGGTGTATATGGCTTTCACTTTTTTTGTTTTGTCTCTTGCAGAAAAAACGTACCGCTGAAGAAGGTCAATAGCAAGTATATCCTTAAGTCAACGCTGACACCGAGGCTGGCACGAAAGCAGTTTCAAAAGAACACAACCGGCATCGAGAGGTCTCGATCTTGGTCGTCCCTTGATAATGCCAATGCTAGCGAAAAGGACTATACCAGCCAAAATTACCTCACTATACATGTAAGTAGTTGTACAGTCGCTACAATGCGCATACTAATTTCTGCGAATCGCGCCTCATGCTTTCAATAATAGATGATTTGTTACTTCTGAAAGGCTATATCGTAAGACTTGATTTCACGTTTCTTCTTCTCTGACATGTATCTTTATGATCATCACATCGAAGTATATTTGGCAAACCAAGAAATATATTTTTCACTATTTCGTAGTTATTAAGTGATTATGAATGATCCTGATGCATATTTTTAATTCAAATGAAATAGAAATCTGACTCGTGTTTCAGTAGCTCCATTCAAGTGAATCGCGAAACTTAATCGCAATTAAAAAATACAATTCCATATTCTTTTTTGTTATTAAAATATATAATATATTATATTGTAACAAGTGCATAAAATATGTGAAAAGGAAAGACAAAATTAAAAATTCGATTTTTCAATATAAAAAGTACAATAATTATAATTAGCAAAGAATTACAAATTATGTTAAAAGTTTGTTTTTATTTTTTCAAAAAAATATTTCTGAGTCATACATACTTTAAAGAATTCTTTAGTATATGCCAATTGAAAAATAAATTTTTTTTGTCCCAATTTGATACTTTTGCGGATGAATATCCGTACTAATATGCAGAATAAGAAGAGGCAAGGAGTACAATTACAATACGACGAGTAAATATTTTATTTGAAACGAATACAGTAAAATTTCCATCCAAATTACACTTCAATTTATAAATTTCATTATTTATTCTAAATTTATAAAAAAATACTTGAAACAAAATTTTTGTTAAAATTTTACGAAAGAAAATATGAATCTGATCACTGCAAAAAACATAATTGGTAGATTAATGAATATTCTATATTAATATTATTGTTTATTATTTATTTGTGCAGAGCTTTCCAAGTACGATAAACGTTCCTACAGTGAAAATAGACGACGAAAAAGATTATTCGGTTGGTAGCGTTGTAACGATCGACAGCAACCCTTCGCCGCCTCCACAGCCACCGCCTAAAACTTTTCAACGGCGATCGACTCTTGCTCAACTCAATACTTTCACAACAATGACGCCTCAAGAAATTGCCCAGTGGATCGACAAGCGTAGCCGCATCGTTTTTCCCGTCTCTTTTCTCATCTTTAACGTACTTTACTGGTCCTTCATTTGGATATGATAAATTAAACTTTTCTATATTAATTTTTGTGCTAACGAAACATATTTTTTATAAATGCAGTATTCTGATTGCATGTTACAAAATATTCACGAGTCCTTGCTAAGTTATCAAAGCTTAAATCTTAATCAAATTCTTATTTATTATGGGTACAATTATTGTTATTGTTACGTTCGACAAATAATTGTTATGAACGTAAAAGAGATACCAAATAATAAGTAAATTTACTTTTATATATTTAATATACGAGTACTTTCTAAGAATATTTAATAGTTAAAAAACATCTCCCATTTGTATTGATCAAGGAAGCGCCATAAGTCTAGATCAGAAATTTTGCGCCTATAGCTTTTACTATATACGGTCATATACAATGTCGAAAACATTTTTTGATATTTTAACATTTTAATTTTTGTGGATTTCTTTAGAACTTTATGAAAAAAATACATATCAAACTTTAAAAACGTAGCAATCTCACATTTATGGTAGTTTCTTGAATCGGTAACTATCATACATCAATTTGTTTATGAAATTACAAAAAAAGTTATATTGTTTAGATAATTGCAAATATTTATAAGTTGCGGCCTAAGGTGACTTAAAACAAATTTGATATGTTAAATATATGAATAAAATGAATATATAGTGTAAGCTATTAATGTAATTATAATAATTGCTTGTAAGCAATTATAACTAATAGTTAATAGAATAACTACGAATAATTTAAATCTTTTCTATAAAGTATTAGTTTCTAAGATATTTGACTTATTTCACATATACGTATGTAAGAAAAATTAATATTTTTCAAAGGTATACGTATATAGTCTTTTTAAACGAATATTCTTTTATATTGAAATTAAAAAAATAGTTTATGTAATTATATATATTTTAGATAAAACATCATTACAGTTAAGACTACCAAATTTTGTATTAAACATACATCTACTTTACTATACATGTTCTTAGTCTTTTTAAGTTTTTAACCAAATATCCTTTTATATAGAAATTATTAAATAATTTATGTAATTATATATTTTTTAGATAAAATTTTTACATACAATAAGACTATCACAAACCATATGTGTATTTGATGTTTTTTAAGTTTTTAATGACACTCTGTACAATAAGTATGATTGTGCGTTCGCAAGCGTACGCAAAAGTGGCCATTACCGCATGAAATGTATCACAAAATAATGTTCGATATTTGTGATAAATATGATTCTCGAACTAGTATCGATATGTACTATTATAATGTATTAAATGTTTTGAATGATTAGAATGATATACGGTATACATCAAAACTTAGATTTTGTTTAAATTGATATATTAAATTAGTCGTTCCTCATGTAATAGAGATAGACGGATACAACCCTCAAAATCCACAGTTACAAATTACAAATTAATACATTTTTTCAAGTTTCAAAAGGAATGATGGAAGCTGGTTTTCTTTAAATAATTTGCCTTTGTAAGTAAGCATTTTTTTAAATTTTGTATAATTTCTTAAAATATCTATAGTTTACTAGTGTATCACTATTGTTTATTTGATAATCTAGTGTCTACTAGGACAAATTACAGAATTCAAGACATGTAACACAGAGTTGTATATATTCTTTGAATAAGATAAAAACTCAAGAGATGATGATTCACGTAAAATTTTACTTAAGATCTTGTGTGAGATGTTTCCCAAAAGAAGTATTTAAATATAATTGTAAAAACTATTGAAAAAGAATTATTGTACTTAAATTTCAGCCGAAGACTTCAATCCCGCAAATAGAAATATGCATATATTTCACATATTATTTTTGAGTTATGGGAGAACTATATTTTGGCCATCAAAGTCTTGCATGTGAGCCAAGTACGACGTTTACACTTCGCGCAGCACAGATTGCATGTCCCGGCTACATTCGCTTATTTTCAAGCCTTCGAAAGTTTGCTTCATTAACTTTGAGGTGTATCGGAATAACGTACAAATAGCAAAAGTCTATAATTTGGTATTCTCAAAATATTATATTTCTTCAGAATGTTTATTATGTGATCACAATTATTTTTTTATTTTAAAAATAAAGCTACTTTGGGTTCTTATATATAAGATTTTTTTTTAGAGTCACCTTCCCATTTAAATTAGAAAAAAAATTGTTTAGAAACTCTTTGGAAGACTGTGTCACAAACCCAACCATATTATATAGGCTTTCAGTTATAATATACAGTCATTGAACTTTGCTCTTGATAAAGCATCATATTTCTTCTCAAATTGAAAAAAGATTATTATTTTCTCAAAATATAATTTAATATTGTAGATGAAACTAATAAATATCATAGATAAAATTGAATGTTGTACCTCCAAAATTTACTTCAAAAGAATTAATACAATCAAATATGATTTTATGAAAGCATAATGTTTCTCTGGGCATTTGCATATACTTTTACAATAACAGTTGATTATTTGTATAAATTTTAATACAACCGATGCCGGTAGAATACAGATACTTATATTTTGCATAGAATGATTGTTTTTTTTTTTTTTATTTTTTTTGGTCTGATTTTGATGCATAATGAATTCTATTTTGTAGAAATTTTTTAAAAGAATAAACGCTATAGTGTCCGTTAAAGTATTGTCATTTAAAATTTGATTTACACTACGCTAAAAATTGAGCCTATAATAAAAAATGATTCATAAATTTCAGTTAACATAAATCTTTTGGACGGTGAAAAAAAAGTCTCGAGAAAATCATACATTTTACTATATCTTTTTTTAACTAAGTACTAGCTATATTAAACGGGCTTCCCGCGTATTGATTTGCATTATTTTATTTATTTATTTATTTGTTTTTATGAGCACGATTAGGTTTCTATCAATCAATTTAAATTAAATAACATAAATTTGATGAATATGATAATTAAATTTTCCTTATACTATTTTAATTATTCACTTTTAAATACTTATAAAGTTGAAAATTCAATCTTTAAAATTCAAACATATTAGATTTTCGCGCCTACACAGAAAGAAATTTTGAGTTGTCGACACTACAATATTTTGTAGTTGACTAATATCAATGAACTTTAATACTAT
>JAYJLV010086316.1:0-13632 GCA_036873485.1 Torymus texanus | reverse complement strand
AGTTATATTGATTAATTTTAATTTCGCCTGAAGATTGTGTGTATTATAGTATAAAATAACTTTATAACAAAGGTTTAAATAAAATTTTTTACTGTCTAATAACTTTAATTAATTGTAAAAAATTATTACGTTGCATTCCAACGATACAAACTTCAGACCTATATAATATTACTTGAATCAGTTTTTATTTAAACACTGATATTTTAAAAGATAAAATTTTTTATCTTTTATTCGAAACTTCTCTAAACATAAATTTTTATTTGGAACAGTTAAAATAAATTTCATCGTCACACTACTGAAACTCTTTTTGTTGATTTTATTACTGCCATAAAACAAATGATAGCATATATGCAGGAGCTACAAGTTTGTGCGAGCAAAATGGCATTATTCCTGTATACATTAAAGACTAATAAAGTCAACTATAATCAGATAACAATACCAATTTCATTATGCGCATAATATAATTTTGTATTTTAGCCCGAAAAGAGACTCTCGCATGAAACATTAATGCTCGATCCTGGGGTATTCCAATGAGGATACTTCAAAATTCAAAATTGTGTAAATATCAAACAAAATAACTAATGCGCCGTAATTACGCCACGAGTGAAGAGGAGAGGGGAGGCGAAGGAGACTCCACGAAATTCGCGCTATTTTACGCGTTAATTATGACGTGAGTCAACAGGACCTTTGCGAATAATAAGCCATTACGTAAGTCGTGAATTTCCCCGCGCGTTGAAATAATTCGTGTCGTTCGTAAAAGCAAAGAGAAATTACGCAACGCGCTCTCGGGACGAAATACATTTATTAGCGATTAACTTGTTAAATCGCCTGAATTATGGTAATTTTAAACAATTTCCAACGCTTGATTTTCATTGTAATTCTGTACTCATAAAAAATAGTATATGTTAATGAATTTTTAAATGACGTTTGCTGAAAAAATGTTGAAATTTGCAGAGTTGGAAAGTTTTAATTAAAATATGTGACAAAGTAAAACAAAGCTCGGAACTATTTGATAGGGACTGCAAAAGTTTAGCAAAAAATTGCTGCCAGAGGAAATGAAAAAATTACCATTTGATAAAATTTTCCAATTCTCTGAATTCTCTTTTTCTGTTTAACATCATTATAATTTTTAAACAGCCACTAATTTGAAGTTGATTCAGACTTGAAAAATTTTTGTTTTTATTAGAATGCTATTCTAAAATAATATGAAATATTTAGTACTCAGGTAACTTTAGAATCTAATGAAAAAGTACAGCACTCCAATCCTCAAACCGTAGTACAACCGACTTAGAACCTCGTACATCACTTTTTTTTCTCTTTACATCCGAATCTCCCTAAAAAGTCATTCCTCGCCACCTCCATCCACCTTCACTTTCGCCCGAAATAATTTACAAAGTAATTACAACAGACCGACTTCAGGAGCTCGCTTCTCGCGCGCGCTTTTCTTTCCTTCTACCTCTTTTCCTCTTCTTCCGCAAACACGACGCGCCTCGCTAATTGCCCAAACACGCTGAACTTTCTTCTTCTTCTTCTTCTTCTTCGTCTCTCTTGGGGAGAGGAGGGAAAAACGAATTCGTGCCTTGCATCTCGCGCAAATTGAACGGAATAATTATACGACGACGAGGGACGACGACGACGACGACGAGTGCAGCTGTCGAATTTCCGGAATTCGTTTGCAAGTTTTGAATTCTGAGCCAGCGAGGTGCGCTTGTTTTCGCATCTGTTACGTGTACATCGATTTCTGGAAGTTTCTTTTTCGAATAGTGCGGTGTATAGGCTTGTCGATAGATCGGGTTTATCTGAGTTATGTTCATAATATTGTGAAGGATTAAAGTGTAAACAGTAGTACAGTAATAGGGGAATGAATTGGGTTATGTTTGATATTTATTTCTACTATTTATAGAAACGTGTTATTCTAAACTGTCAAATCAAACATTAATAACTAGAATTAATAGTATTGATGTACATGATATAATGCATTACATCGAAATTCTCATTTTTAAATAATAAAATCTTGTTTTGACATATAATGGACAATAATTTAATACTCTAATGTCATATTCAATCACTTCAAAATTATTATTGTACAGCGTAAAATAGCTTAATATGGTTTCTGAACTTCATTAAAGCGTAGTTATTTTCCATGGTTAAAAACAATGAGATGTCGACTGATAAAAAGACATTTTTTATAAACTTATGTAGATAAATGTAAAATATTTGAATTATGTGTAACATACTGCTTGAATAAAAAATGAGCCGCAATAAACTTTACAATTCAAAAATTCAGAAGGACAGAATAAGAGAATACGAAAAGCTTTATTTTATACCAATGTAACTTTGCATATGTTAATGAATAGAAAAAAATAAACTGCTTATATTGTTTTTAATAAAACTATAACTTTGTGGATATCATTTTAAATTTGGAAATATTGAAGGAATTGTATGTACATTTTACCCAAAGATTAATTGATAAATACACGTTACAGTAAATCGTACAAAATACAAATATTTAAATAAACAATCAGCTCAGTAAAATATTATCAAACTGTCAGTGGATTAATGTTTGTACAGAGGCGATACAACGTTATAATTTGAATTATTCTTACAAATACAGAAAATAAAATATCGAGCAACTGTAAATATGTAAATATTGAAAAACCTCGAAAACAGACAATTGACCGAGTGTTTTTCAATCCTTCATCATCCATAACGAAGCACAACCTCAAACCTGAAACAGTCGTATTATCGAGCAACGAAAAAATCTGAAAACATCCACGCATGCGCTAACGTCACATTTAAATAACAAGCAGCACTCGCACGACTTTTTTTTTCTCGATGTCCCCTCTTCTCTCTTTCGCTACCACGCTCGTGAAATTCGAGTTAAAGGGTTGACGGTGGTAGCTCCATTATGCCATGCGAATATCTCATGTATAAATATCAGCTCGCGTTAGCATTCATAGGCGAATGGTTGACGCACTCGCGTTAACGCGCGCGTGTGCACCAGAGAGACAGAGAGAGAGAGAGAGCCAAACAACGCGTTTAGCTCTCTCTCTCTCTCTCTCTCTCTCTCTCTCTCTCTCTCTCTCTCTCTCGCTCGCTCTCTTGGAATCTGAATAAACCGGAAGGATCTCGCGTTTTTCCGCCGAATCTCCGCGTACGCGCGCGCTCGCGGGAAAATGTCATTTTGCTCCGACGTCGTTTTCCTCCTGCTTTTGTTGTCGGTAGTAAGGGTGGGAGGTTTTTTTTATGGTTTTTGTTTTCTCTGAGAGATAAGTTTGGTGTAGCAAAAGTGGGAAGGAGAGAGCGAAATGGTAGGGTATAATGGTGTTTGAGTGGATGAATGTAGGTGTGGAAAATGTGAGTGAGGTGTGATGTGATATGTTTGATGGATGTCTTGAGGAGCAAAATACGAATTTCAAATTATTTTATTAATATATTATTAAATGTTTAGATATATGTTGTTATTGGCAATCTGGATTCCATGCAATATTTGAATTATTTTAAGTGTAAGGGAGACGGACGTTAGACAAACCAAAAAGGTTGTTGCTGTAAGTTTTTTAATTACGGACGTTTCGGAAGTTTGTTTACTACTTCCCTTTACGAGGTAATGAAACTATAAAAAATATATGAAAAGGGAAGAGTAGTAAAAAAAAACTCTCGAAACATCGATAATTAAAAAACTCACAACAATTTTTCTTCGTCTAAAATTTGTCTCCCTCACACTTCAAATATTCAACAACGATCGTTTTTACATACATTAAGTATCCGAATTATTATATCCTGCAATTGATTACATCGTTATATATTTTCAAAATATTGAAGCTAAACAATAAGCTTTTTTATAATTATTGCTTTATTCATCTTGTATAATTAGTATTTTAAGTAGTTTTTTCCGATTATGTCATTTTTATTGCATGCCATCTATTAAGCCTGATTCCACAATCATAGAACCAGATTTGAAATTACTTCTGTCATCAAAATTATTATAAAATTGATAAAAATGATAGATAATCACGCATTATAAAAATCTCTTCACCAACCCCTTTCACTCTATATCAATCGATTCACATCGACTACATAACCCTGCATCACCTCACATGAAACCAACGCGGTACAAAAGTCGAATTTTTTTATAACCAACGCGCGCACGTTTCCCTCGACGACGACGAAAGAAGCGGGTCGACGACCTGGCGACATTATTCCGCACGTCCCGCATCAAACAGCGCGCGAGTGCTCACAAAGGAAAAGAACGAAGCGTGCGAGAGAAAGAGAAAAAAAAAGTGGAGCAAAAGCGTCAAACCACGCGCAGGCGCTTTAATTTATACGCGTCTTATCATCGTTCGACGATCGTAAGAGTCGAGATCTTTTGCGCTTTGCACACGTGTGTGGTTTTATCAATTTAGATGTGGAGAGACATCATGGTTGCGAGGTTAAAGTACGACGACTGTGTGGTTGGTAGAACTGAGGATTAGTAGGGTTGTGGTTGTGGGAGTTGAACAAAGATAGATGATGGCTTGAAAATTTCGATGCTGGAGGGTTAAGTTTTTGAAGAGATAATTATTAATTTGGTGTACAAGAGAATTCTCTAAATTCAAGTGCTATGATTTTGTATAGTAATATAATATTTTTGTAGGTATAATACGATGAAATTTACCTAAAATTATTCGTTGTTATAATTTTATACATGTAAGAGAGAATTGGCAGAATTAGAAAGCATTACGAAGGTAAACCGAAAATTTGCACGATAAAGGAAGCTTATAAATATTGCAGGAATAGCAGCGTGGAGACGCTTGAGAAAGACGATTACAGAGATAAAATTGAGTTATTTATGTATGCTAAATTATGTGGCGTCTTTTCAGACTCTGGGATGATTGACCGCTGAAGAGATGTATTTTCAACTCACTCGTTGATGTATTTGCCCTCTTTCAGATAAACCTATCGCAAAAATGTCACTTTTTTCAAATTAGCTATAGGTTAACAACATTCATGATGGCTGCATGTAGAATTTTAAAAATAATTAAAAAAATATAATGAGGTAACTTTAGAATATTTCTAAATTTGTCCATGCAAACAAAAGTAGGTACAAATACGCCACGTTTAATTAAAATAAAAAACGAAAACATACTTATATACACGAAAATTTTTATGCTAATGGACGCACAATATTATAATTAACACTCCTGCATTTTTATAAAATTACATACGAGACAGCATTAAAGCAGCAACAAGCAACAAAATTAAACTTTTTCTCCACATCAAGCACATAAAATTAAAGCTCGAACGAACCTGAAACTGTTCGTTGCTACAACCCCCAAAAGTAGAAAATATTTTTACGTGACAAAATTACACTCGATTCTGTCTTTTTCCTCCTCACAACTTCTAAAACCTCATCCACCACCGAACTCTCGAAACCCCTCGGTTCAACGAAAACATTTAATTTTCGTCGCTGACGTAAAGCCAAAAGTTGCACGCTGACGGCTATCCAAACGGTAACTTTCACCCCGAATTTTCCCAACCGTCGAATCCCTCGGAATGCAAATTACGCCCCGTCGAGGAGGGGAGGAAGAAAAAAAAATTCCATACCTCCGCGTATAATTTACACCCTCGATCGTTATTATCAGAGAGAGAGAGAGAGAGAGAAGAGGAACGTATTCGCGTACGCGTACGAGGTGCGAATATCTTCTTCGTCTTCTTCTTCTTCGTAATCATCATTTTTGCGGGCAGGGGAGAGAGAGAGAGATGAGACGAGAAACGTGTGAGAAACTTGCCGTGTGCGCATATAGCAGCCGCGTGGGTGTCGGCGTAAATTGCCCGAGAGCTGGGAAAATGCAAATGCGAGAGCGATGGGGGGAAAGAGCGGCGCGTTTTTCGCGCGTTTATCATTCCGCGATGAGGATGATTGAATGGCGAGGTTGGTTCGTGGATATTTTTTTTTTTTTTTCGTGTATATTCAGGGGGTTTGATAGTCGGCTGGATAGATATGTGATTGTGTAATGATGCGGTTTACTAGATGAGGAAATGATAGTTAATTGGGGGTTTGAATTGTTTTCGGGGTTTGCGAGCGCATAAAATACTACGTGTTTTATGGAGATGCTGTGGCCCTGGTGGAAATCGAAACCATTTTATAGCTAATAAATGACCATTTTTACTAGAACTAGCTATAAAATGGGAATTCCTCTTTTTCAGTTTCTAGCTCCCGATGAAATACTTTTTCTCCCATTATTTGGCTATTTAATGGATTGAAAAATAGACCGAGTTTTTCGAAGACAAGCGCAAGCTTGTTCTTGAGTATGTTAAAGGTATTAAAACTGATCAGTTTCTTTAGTCTGAAAATGGCTAGCAGAAGGGTTGCTGTTATGACAAGGACTGAGAGAGACAGAATCAGATGGTGAAATAAAAGTTTGGCGAATTATTCATAGACTGAGTACAGAAAATGATTTCTTAGTTAATGTTATTTATTTATATTTTGATAAGCCATCCAATGAACTTTAATGCTCTTTCATCAAATATAAAATTAGTAAGCAAATTAAATACAAATATTTTGTTATTACGTCAATCTAAGAAATGGGCATATAATGGGAGAAAAACGTTTCATCCAAGCGATTAATTAGCCAGTTTTAGTAGCCATTTTCTGACTTCTTGGCCATTTCATATAGATGAATTTCTACCGGGGGAAGGAGGGGAGCTGAGGGACAACGACGATTTTTGAAAATTCGTTTACCACCTTCTCCAATATTATCGTTAGCCTCTTCAGTGGTCACAGCGATCTTATAAAATTAAAAATTGAATTTTTTGAAGGTTTTCGTTATTGCGAAATAACTGTTATTAACTAAAATGTATGTCAAAATATCATACTGTAATCGACATTATCCAGAACTTTTATAGATGCGGGAACATTTAGACAAATCATGAACTATTTATGAATATGAACAATTTCACTTTAAATCGGCTACCAGTATGTCTAAGTTTCCCGCATGAGAATCATGTGATAGTTCCTGCAAAATCAGTCTACATTGAACGACAAAGCGTTTGAGGGACAATTCTGTTAAGTTTCCTGAATAGGAACCACGAAACTATTTCAGTAAGTTTGTCGGCAGTGGAGAATATGAAAATAAATGCTATAAAAAATATGTCAATGCATGATATGCGTATACATTTATGTGTTGAATAATACAGTCATAACAACACATAAACAATATAACGAACCCTATCTTTCAGTATATTATTACGAATAGAGAAACTTTATTACAAAGTAATTTTGTCAAACTTGTGTATTAAAAACTTAAATACAAAATATTCAGTTTCCAACCAACTCAATTGATTAATTCCCCAATCACACACCATTCTGTAACGTTACATTTACCCGTTCCCATCCAGTACACTCTCCATCCTAATTTCCCATTCACACACCCACTAAAAATCGCATATCACCTTACCTACCCTCATATTCTATCTAACCACATCCCATCTCAAAATACTCCATCCACTTCCTCAAATCCATCCCAACGCATCAACCTTTCCCTCCCCTTCTGTCTTGGTCGCGTAAGCCGAGAAGCAGCAGGAACGTCTCGCATGACTCGAGCAAACCGAGACGTGCGCGCACGTGTGTGTGTGTGTGTGTATGGGGCTTCTTCGGCAACGCTGATTTCTCCGGGGGGCGTACCGGTAATGAACGCTGATGTGCACGCGCAACGGCTGCTGCTACTGCAGGTGTTGCGACGAGCCTCTCGAGAGCCGTTCACCGACGGGATACGTGTCCCATAGTCGATTTATTCGGAGAGTATAGAGCACGCGTGTGTGTGTGTGTGTATGTAGAGGTAAAGGTGACCTGGTTTGAGGGTACTGGGTCGTAAGGAGAGAATCGTTTTTCGTGGTTTCAGAAAATTTCAGGGTGTCGGTCGACGCTTTTGTGATCGACGTTTCGGTTGGGGGAATAGTAAAAATGGTGCAGGATGTTAAATTGGGTATCTAAAGGCGATAGAATGTAGCGAAACAATGTTTTATACCATTAATTAAAGTTATTGAATGATGAAAATGTTATACAAAGCTTTGTCATTAAGATGTTTTATACTGTACAAGACTAAATCAGTGAGCAAAATTTATAGTCATTAATATAATATTAAAGTAATTTTTTTGTTTTGACGCACTTCGAAGTTGCTAACTTCTGATCCATATGAAGATGCCACGCTTGAGATACGTTTGCACTGAAATAGAACTAGGTATGTTTGAGTGTTCAAGAGATAATTAATACAGCATTATTTCATTGTTTGCTTCAAGATAATTTACGTATTTTAAAGATTTTAAAGTAGAAACATTAAGGAAATAATAATTGTAAACGAGAAAGAGGAAGAGAGAGAAACATACGTATGGATGAGTTTATATGTTAATGATTCTCTCTTATTTTATTTATTTCAATTAACTTGTTGTTGCAACAGGATCTTGATATAGAAATTCGGTTAATAAAATAAAATCTACAAGAAAATCGCATATAAATACTACGAGTATATGCAATTCTATCAATTACAGGAAAACTTCAAAAAAATATTCAATCGCTCCAAATACCAAACATTCTACATCTACCTAATCCCCCACATCATCTGAAGCCACATAAATTCTCTTCTCTCACCTCTCTCATTTCAAAAAACCACCACAACACAAACCGCGCAAAATCCTCCAGTTGAAACCCTCAAAATCTCCGAAAAAAACACACATACACCTCAAACCAACGTCTCCAACGGCGGTCAGCAAAGGAGCAGCAGCATCACCGCAAAGCAGCCATTATCCTGCAGGCGCGTCGTAGTACTCCGCCTCGTTCCTGTAATTACGAAGGCCTGAAGAGGGCCGACGCCGCCAACACCGCGATTCGATTGTTTGTTGGACGTGTATGTGTGTGTGTGTGTGTTTGCTGAGGAGGTAAGATTCGGCGGGAGGGTCGATGACCGTATACGGTGGTCAGTTTACTAGGATGGTATTGCTGTTTGGCTGCGGTTGCGTTCAGTGGCCGCTGAGACGGGGTTCCAAGTGAGCTGATGTGTGCGAAACGTTGCGCAATTGATAGATTGAGGAGAGGAAGGGGTCAGGGGGTGATGTGAGCAAGGAATCGTTAAGTGGAATGGAGGAATGTTTGTTTGAATAAGAGGAATTTTTAAACATTGGCGGTTATGGTTATTTTGATGATTTATCTGTTGGGCTGAGTTCGTTGTTTGTTTTTAAAAATATGTTTTCTTTTTTGTAATAATTGTCAATTATATAATTATATGTAGATAAATGATTGTAATCGTAAAAATAACTTTTAATAAAAGTCAGATAGACATTGTATATTGATGGGTCTGAAGTTTTCATCCATGGAATGTAATAAACTAATTTTCTATAATTACTGATAACTTTTTACATGAAGTTTCTTTATACTACTGAATTTTTATTAAAATTAAAATTAATCAAAATAAACTTTAAGTAAAACACTTCGTTTTTATTTTGCTACACTCCAACGTTGCAAATTTCAAATCTGTAATATGGATGGTTACAGGTATTGTAAGCAATAAAAATTTATTGTTATTATTTTTCAGGGAGTGAATGGTATTCCTGTACATTAAGTTTTTCGGTAACATTTTATTGTAGTTGATTACATAACTAGCCAATAATCTTCTTATAACGACTTTCCCAACACTTTAAAGAAATATTGAAATACCGGATGAAATTAGCAGTTCGCAAATAACATTATTCAAATACCATCAATGAAATGATTTCGATTTATATTTGATTTTTAAAATTTATAGAAACAATCAGAATCTATAGAAATCGAGGCGCTAAAGTGAATTGGTCGGGTTAATTAAAGTATTTCAAATTGTTTGCAATTTATCAAGACTAATAAAATTATTTACTCGATTTGTAAATAATAAAAATAAATGTATATTTTGTAGAGAGATTATTGATTACTACACGAGCGAGCCATTTATCATCTCGCCCCTCAATATTTAATTGCACATCTGACTCCTCAAATGTTGTAAAAAAAGAAATTTTGCCGATACACAACATTTCACGCATGATTAATTACAATGAAATTGCTCAACCTGTTAAATCAATCAGGTGACTATTCACTTTTTTTAAACAACGAAAAAAGAACGATTTTATAATGAAAAATTGATGTTACCTATATCATTAAATGAACGTTTGCACGTGATCAAATAAATAATTATTCTCTTATGAAATCATTCCTTTAGAACTTTAGTATTGAAAACATGGCATTTCCACTTCTCAAAATTATGATTCTTAAATTAACATTATGTATTTAATTTTTATTGAAATAAGAAAAAATCATCTTTTTAGATAAACCCTCAACTTTATTTTTCAGAACAACCATCCACAAACCTCACTTTCCATACAACACGCATCCTTTCCATCCCGAAAACCAATCGTAAACTCTCGACCAACCGCCGAAAACACAAAATCTCTCTTCCTTCCCCTCCCTCTAACCCTTTGATCTCTAGAATCCGCGCATTGGCCGTAATCCCTATGCCAATGGAAAGACAGAAGCGATTCCAACAGGAGCCACGGAATGGCTAATGGTCCACGACATGGGGAGAGAGAGAGAGAGAGAGAGAGAGAAACGAACAAACGGAGAATCGCAATCCTCTGCGAGCGCTTTGATCGCGTGTCTCGGCGCTACGGACGTGGATTAGCTGTCTAGCAATGGAGGAAGAGGAGGAATGGTGAATGATCTTTATGAAGAGGGGAGAGGAGGCAATCGATTAATGGCGATACTCCACAGATGCAGCAGAGGATTTTCAAAGTGAGAAAGTAGTTGTAGGATTTCAGTTTCAAGGAAGATTACTGGTAATATTTGATTGTTATAGTCGAGTCGTATATACTCACGTATCTAACGCTATAATGTGTAGTGTATCAAACGTACAACATCAATATCAGTGTTTACCAAACTGCAGTGTTATTATGCTGATTAGATGGGTTTGCTAATGGATATGGATATTATGAAATGTATGGTATTAGCGTACATTAGAAACAATATTGTTTGTGATGCATATAGCAAGGATTTGTTGTAACAATTCCAAGTAAAATATAATTATTAAAATAGCGTAGTGTTATGAAATGGGTTGAGAGGAGAAGAGAGATTTAGTGGTACGATTCATGAAAAAAGAGCTTATGATTCATTCCTAACGAGAGCGTTACAAATGAGTATTTAATTAAATGATTTGATTGATTGAAAGTAAATTTATTTGTTGTCAATGATAAAATGTTTAATTGTAGAGTGACTCGTTATATTCGAGAGAAAATTGACCAATCGAATTGATGATTGCTGTTTGTCTGGTATAATTGTAATACAAAATAAAACACTTTTTTTAAATTACAATGAGAATGAAAATAATCAAGTGTATTGAATTATTTGTTTTCAATTTAAATGTTTTTAAAAGTTATATTGTCATTGAAAATTAAAAGAATATCTCACGTTACACGTATATTAAAATTTTTTTCATGAATTCATTTTTTTAATATTATCAGAAGTCAATTGATATTCATATCAAGTAACATTTAAATACTGAATTGTCGATGAATAAAATAACGAATACATGCGTTGCCTCAGTACGAATAAAAAATATTGAAAATAATGAAAATATAAGGTGTTAATAAAATTATATTACTTTTCGTACCATCGACTCATCCGTGAATATTTCAATACATTGGTTATGAATTAAATTATTATACCTTGCATAAAAAATGAAATTTTACTTTAACATTTTGAAATAATAACGCATCATCCACTTTAAAATGAAAAAAAAATCAACGTGATCCCTTGATACACTAAGTATGGATATACCCCACCGAATTCTCTGGAAAACAAACCAAAGAGACGTCCTCGTCGTTGGGGGACAGTCAAGATTGGCCGAGCACACCGTTTAAGCTCAAAGTGGGCGCGAGAGAGAGAGAGAGAGAGAGAGAGTTTGTTTAGGAGAAGTGCGCAAAGCCGATTAGGACAGGGGATACCGAGTCGAGCAATTAGACTTTCAAGATCCTGCGAGAAGCTTTCGGTAATTGAACTGTGTATTTTTCAACGATATACGCGTATAGAGACGATTAAGGCGTGATGTGTATATGCGATTATCGTTGTTGTTATGGACGATGCGAGGGACGGAGAGAATTAATGTATCGTTGAAACGTTGTTACATAATGGTTACGTCATTGGTGATATTATGATGTACCTCGCAAATTTTAAAGTAATTGATAAATCACATGTATTTTGTCATTTTTGCCGAATTTAATTTTGATAATTTTGCTTCGCAAGGATTGCTGAGGTGACGGTTGGGGTTAGGTCGTAGTTACGATATATGAGGATGATGCGAGGAAAAACACGTTACAAGAATCATCAGTACTTTCGAATTCTCCAGGTTTCTATTTACAATTATCAATTATTTACTATTATTATTACTGTATATGTACTGTAAAGAATTAATGTGTAGTTATGTAATGTAGACGATAATTATTATGATACTTATACAAAATATAGTATATCATTTTCCTATGAGTATACTTTTTATAAATAAAGTTATAGTAAATAAATACAGTAAATTAAAAAAAAAACAGAGTATTATTTACAATCATTATTTTTTATCTTACAAAGATAAACAAATTTACTAATATAAGTCAACAATCACATTAAAACATCATCGACAGCACGACATTTCACCCACTTCTTCGTTCTTCACCTCGCAGCTCGCATTTTATTTTTACCACTCAACCGTTTCTTTTTTTTTCTTCTTTTTTTTATCCTCCAGTCAAAAATTCTCGTCCACTGCTGCGTAACCACTACACAAGCCGTACCAAAAACCCCAATTCCCCGTATACAGAGAGAGAGAGCAAGAGAGAGAAAGAGAGGGGCAAGGCCCCACAGCTCATTAACCCAGAGACACAGTTCGTGGCGTTGGCGGTAGTGGCTGACCCAGTCGTTCGCAAAATTCAGGGAAGCGTACGCGCGAGGCGCCGGCTATCGCATGGGTTCATCGTTCTCTTGGGCTGCGAATGCGCGTGAGAGAGAGAGAGAGAGAGAGAGAGAGAGAGAACTGACGTAACGTACCTCGGGCTAGCACATCGTTGCGCAACCCGATCACGTAAAAATTCCGGAGTGGATGAGTAGGTGGACTATGTACACGCTTGTGTGTATGTGTATGTAGTTTGGGTACAGGTTTTGGGTTGTTGTTGTAGTTTTTTGAAATTCTGAAGCGGTTTTGATTTGCGATGGGTTTTTTTTTGTTTGTTTGTGTCGTCAAAAGTGACGTAAACCGAGTAAATATTTACTTCGTATAGAGACATTTTTCTAAATGTAGTTATTTTTTTTTTGTATCTAATTGTAAATAAATTTTGGATTTTATTTTGTATTACTAATGAGAATAAAGTTTTTTCGTAATTTGCCATGACAACAGGATGTTGAGAATTGAATATAAATTTGTTACAGTAGTCAAACTTTGTCATCTAAACTTTCGCCAAACAGTTTTACACGGAATAAGGAAAATCACATTAAAGTTTTTTCTGGTGTGAACAACTACTATACAACCTGTTCAGAAAATGTAGGTAGGTATACACACCATCGTGTAGAGGGTGAAATTCTGAACCAAAAGTTCCTTT
>JAYJLV010086305.1:0-13632 GCA_036873485.1 Torymus texanus | reverse complement strand
CTACTATATTGCACCTGTACATATGCGCTATATTGGCCCCATATGTGCAATGTAAATGATTTTTACGCGGGTATATTTAGAACATTCTTTTATTTTTTGCGTAAAAGTATAGTTTTTGCAAACTGAAAATTTAATTTTATAACTTTAACTAGCAATTATAAATGTTCATTTTACTTTAAAAAGGAAATATAAATTCTTTAAATAAATTTACATTACTGCATTTTAAATAGTCCTGTAAAACCGGATTTTTTTTTAAACGCGTAATTTCTTTTTTTATTAGAGGGATTCTTGCACGAATCCAGTGGTAGTGAAAGAAAATAAGAATGCATACCCAGATATATAATCAAGAATTTAAATAGCTCTTTTAGATATTTTCTATAGTGAAAGTGTAAACCTTAAAGATTAACCGATAAGAAAATGAAGAAGATATTTCTGGTTTTACAATTGAATGAGATTAGATTTAAAATCCTATAAAGGCAATAGCGATTAACTTTGAGTCAACTTTTATCGGTGTAATATATATAATAAAAAATTAGTGCTTATTAAGTCTTTACTTTATATATAAAATTAACGTTTAACGAAATTTAGTTATAAACTCAGATAGCGTAAAATAATAAATGAATCATGGCAACAATTAGAGGATTAAAAATAGTCTGAAAAACAAAATTTAACATTTACTTACTTAATATGTAACAATTTACTAACGATAACTAAATTAGCTGCTTCTATTCTTATATATAATCCTCTTGTTGGATTAGTTCCATTACTTTCGACATCGCTCTTCTATAACGGAAAATTAGGCACTTCCGGTCCCGAGGCACGACAATAAATATAATAAAATAATGACTCATTCCTCCGATCTATAACGAACTATGAGCTTTCTTGAAACCGAAGTGTTTGAGCACATACCTTTTAACTTTTCAAACTACGTAGGTAAATACCTATACTTTTGCCATCTGCGTTATAATAATCGTGCGCTGCTGGCATCATCTACTTTATCTGCTTCATGTATAAACGCTCCAACAGACACGTTCCGCGTAAGTATGCGCGCACACGAGGCGCAGACTGGATGAATTGATAATATTATTTGTGGCGGCTGAAGTGCGCTCGTTAAAGGGACGAACGCGGTAAATTCCCCGGCTGTGTATACGCCACCGACGAGCGTGAACTTTCCGATACTGAAGTGGCTCGCGTTGTATTACAAGCGAATACTTCGCGAGGAATTTAATATGCTTGCTAAGTATTCGCAGTAATGAGATATCATTTCAGGGTGCGACTGAATATTTTGTTGGCAAGTGAGAGTGCAACAGGCACGATGGTGAATCGAAATATTTAGTGTATGAGGAAATTTCTTTTAAATTTTGTAGAAGAAGAATAAAATTTTAGGAAAATGATGAACGATTAAGTGCTCAAGATATAGATGCTATATATTTTATCGTAAAAAATTCACGGAAACGATTAATTTTGGTTACAAAGAGGTGGATGATTCGAGCGCAGTTAAATTGCACAAAGATATTTTTTTACTTTTAGTAAATTAGAGGTTGTTATTAATATTCAGATATTGTTTTGCATTATTTTTACAGAAAATGGACTGAAATGTAGCAAAAAATATAATATGATAAACACAATATAAATTGAAAAAGAAAAATTTATTATTTTTTATATTTTTATTTCCTGAAAAAAAATTCGCGGTGTTTTAATTTTCTTTCTATATTTTTTTTTGATTTTTATCCGATCTGGAACATTAAGATAAAAAAAACAAAACTATACAGAACAAAATGAAACAAAATAAATGATGACAATATTTTAAACTAAATTTTATGGATTGATTAAAAGAATATTCAGAAAAACAGAACAAAAAGAAATGGAAATTAATGATGACAATTATTTGGAAAAAACAATAAATAAATAAATTTCATATTAAAAATTGTGCTTGAATGAATAGTTTATTTTTTTCTGATTTTCTTCATTGTTGTGTACTCCTTTTTCTTTTTCTATGCATTGTAGTTTATTTCTTTTCTCTGTTTAGTTTTTTTCCTGTATCAAATATTTTAATTCAGATAGAAAAAATAGAGAGATGAAAATGATAAACAAGAAAAATATATTTAAAAAAATGCAGAAACTTACAAAAATATACAGGAGTACACAAAATAAAACAAAAAAGACGAAAAAACACATCTAATTTTTCCGCCAAGTTTTTTTTGAGGGTCTACATCGTATTATCAACATAAAATACGGCTAAGAATATACGATCGGTAAAATATTTTCAACAAACCATAAAATTTAAGTTATCAGTCTTCACATAATAAAAAATCACGTAATATGAAGCAGCATACGCCTCGTAGAACGGAGCTAATTAACGAGAAAAATTCCAAGACACGTTATCTAGGACAAGAAAGTGCCGGAGGTGGAAAAAATTTATAGAAGACGTTGAGCTAAGAGTAGCGAAGTTAAAAAGAAACACGAATGTGGGTGAAAAAATGAGCACGCATAATAGTTGGCGGAGTCAAGATAAATGGCGCAAGATGGTGCAGATTCCACTACATAGACACATATATATGCATAAACAAACGTTGAAACTGAGAGGACGGAAAAGTATAAGAAAATATTTGTCACTAAAAAAGTGTATATAAGTACCTCGAAATAAATAAAATATTCTGTAAGTGTACGACAAAGTCAAAACGTTCGCTTCGAAAGAAAATCAGGAGCTACTGGTAAAAGTGAAGAGGAAATGGAGACTCCAAACAAGGTATCCGAGAGTGAGAATTATAGGAAGCAAGCTGATTAGAAGCAGGAGAAACGGAACAAGGACGCCGAGCAAAGATAGGACGATACAGATAGAGAACGAGAGAGGGAGAATAGCGGAGGTACACTAGTAGAAGAGCTGGGTTGCTCGATGGGATAGGGTAGAGTAAAAAACGACGTGTAGTCAGCAAAAGAGAAACGGGCTAGCAGAATCGTGGATAGGCGATCCGAATCGTACATGGCTGTATAGAAGCTAGCGATAATTAGAAAGTCCGGGAAGGGTAAGATACAAAGTTGCTGCTGTAATGAAAAAAAAAGTAGACGAAAGCTCTATGCGAAAGGGGATATTATATTGCACGTCAGAATGAGGAGGTGAGAATTACGAGAAAAAGTATTAAGCAGGAAATAAACGAAAAAGTTGGAAGAGAAAGTTGTGGATACATCCCCAGTGGCAATAATCAACTTGGGATCAATGAAAGGGGGATGTAGTGTGAACGATACGTATTTTATAAGATAACATCTGAATAGTGCGAAGGGAAAAAGAATATGTGTTACTCAAAAAGTTTTACTTGCGTTTCTTATGGCTTCGTTAGTTATCAAATTTTTCGTAAAAAATATGTTTTAACAGGGGTTTTATACAAAGACACTTATAAGTATTATAATTAAGTTAACTGATAATATAAATACATCGTAATTACTCCGATAAATTTAATAAGTTTTTATCAGATAGAAAAGCTATAAATGATATGCATCAAAGTTAAAAAAATCAGAACCTTGGTAAAAAATAATGGTAATGTAGCGGAAGATGTATAAAAAATAGAAGAGTGTAAAGATAAAAATGAGAAAAAGAAAGGAAAGCTGCCTAACATATATCTGGATAAGAGGGGATGAAAGGAGACCTTGGCTATACTTGAGACGAACGATAAGGGGATTGAGAAATATAAATCCATGGAAACGACAAAGAAAATAGACAGCGAGACTAATCAAAAGATTAGTTGAAACTAAAAGAACATTAGTAATGACGATGAGATCTATGGGAAGAAGGTCGTATATAACATTAAAGGAGGAGTGAAAATCAAAGTAAAGCTATATAGATATATGTACGGACAAATTGGAACACAGAAAAGAAATCAGAGCAAATAAAAAAGAACGTATGGAAGGAATATACGAAAGCAATTTAAAGAAAATGAATATTTTGTAGAAAAAATCCAATATACATAAAGGTTGCAAAAGAAAAGAAAAACTTTGTAATGTATATACGTATGTGAATAAATAAGAATGTAAAATAAAAGGAGTATTCATGAGATTGGACGATATGGAGAAAGAAAGAAATACAAATAATATATAAAACCAATTATGTTGACAATATACTGATAAGAAGAACATCAATGTTATTTGGCACTGATAAGCTGTTAGCCTATGTTAATTAACAAAATGCACATTATCCTACATATGGACCGAATCATACATTCTGATTTCAAAAGGTAACCATTATGTAGAAGCACTTAATCTTCACTCAAAAATTAATCATGTACTAGTCTATTAATGATGTGCGGTTTGTGGTATTACGGAGTACCAATTGCTATACACTCGAGAATTTGCAATATTGCTGTATTGCTATACGACTCGACAGTTATGGGGTTAAATTAATCTATTAAGACTACAAGCTTTTCTCTTTCTATGCAATATCTCTCTACCCCATAATGGCATTGATTCGGTATGAAAAATTAACTTAGAAGTTTATGCGTTTATTTTGTCAATGACAAAATCATATCAACGAATGGAGAGGAGCTTAGGAATTTTTTAATAATTATTTACTTGAATACACAAAAGATCAACAATATGAATTTCATTACGCCTATATTAAAAGTGAGCGATTAGTTTCATTAAAGGTCTAGCAATTTATATCCTTTTTGGAGACTTTAAAGTTCAGCAATTACATATAGCTCTATAAATCTATATAGATATAGCTGAAATATTTTTCTTAAAAGAAAAGCTCTCCTAATTGATATATCTATGCATAAAAATGTCAAAAATAGATTTATTTTTTTTGCCTCTACTTACAGTCTAACTAACAAAAAGGTCGATGCAACACCGACATATTTGTTATAGTCATCACTTTATATTCATCTTAAAATTGAGATATCTATACATCTGACTAAATACATTCATACAATAAGTAATTTGGTACATGCCACAGATGATTGAAACATGCAAGACACATTTATGCATACTATTTATCATTAATCAATTTGTAATATTACAAAATTGTTAAATGAATTTTATCATTACCTATAAAGACATTCCATTTTAGCCAACTAATTCTACAATTAAATTTGGACTTATAGTGGAGAGCAAAAAATTGAACCAAGAGGGGATTCTTTAAATAATATATTTTTATTTAATACTTTTTACATTGGATCTATATATCAAGATATTCTTGCGTTTTAATACTGTAAATACCTTCTTAAAAACAACATTGATCTTATCTTTAAATATAATTTACATACATAAATTTGGTACTTAGCTTATTCTTAGTCTGAGATGTTTTGAAGAAACATATTTTTTCTTATACACTATATTGGTATTCAAAAATAGATACTTTACATACATAATTTAGACACGGAAGCTGTGTGTCATCTATTAAAAATAAAAATTTCAGTAACTATTAGCTATCCTCTTCTAAGAATCTTTTCTATTCAAATTATTTTAATGAGTTCTAAATTTCAAGTGTGCTGTCGATACTCTGATTTTTCATCAATTGACATTTATACCAAATTTTATTTTGTCTCTTTGTATATATAATATCTACTAATAAACAATATACTTTTTCCTTTTCAAAATAGAAAACTGATGGTCTAAATTAAGGCAAAATAAAAAGTTTTTATAAAAACTATACAACGAAAAGTGTTTCACATTTTCTGATTTATCTATAACAATAAAAATTGGTACGATTCTCGTTACATAATCTTAACTAAAATCGCATAACCATTTTTAAAATTGAAAGACCTCGTCTGTTTATTTCTAAAGATGAGACTCGTACAATGTAACCGTGCGATATCTCGATAAAAAAAAATCGTTTACATGTTCATAAGCACTCGAAGCTCCTTCTTTTAAAACCTCAAATTATCCCATTCCCAGAGAGCCCGTAAAGAAACAAATTCTAAGCACTATAATCACCTCGGGGAAAAACCTCGACGCGCGACCTACGCCACTTAATCCCACCCGCCAAAAATAATATCACACGCGCGCGTGCACACCGCGTGTAATATATCTATACAGATACCCACCACAATCTTGTCAACACTCGTCATCAATTAAAGATCAAAACTCATCCGCGTTCGCGAGCTTCCACAGATGCATACCAAAACATCTATTACACTCGTCGCCTGCATAATAATCTCTACACTATCTCGTTTCTTCCCCACTCAAAATTGATTCGGTTCAGGTCGCGATCCGTTATTATTTTTAATCCGCGCGTTGAGCTTGCGCCTCGTTGCGCGAGTTCCCTTCTCTCTCTCTCTCTCTCTCTCTCTCTCTCTCTTTCTTCGACACGCGCTTCGTCTCTCTTTCTTCATCTCGCCCGCAAAAATAGAAGATTCGCCGCCAGCGTCGTCGTAGACGTCGTCGTCATCGTCGCCGGGCCAACAGCGCGTGTGCTTGCAGTAGTGTCTGCCTCAGTCGAGCGGTCGGCCGAGGTGGCAGCTTTTTACATCTCGCGTACATACATACAGACAGTTCCCAGCTTTTTTTCTCACGCCGACAGCGTCGCGCGACAGGTGAATAAAGAGTGCCAAGGAGTAGAAAGTATATACTTTTCTTTTGCGTGACAAGACATTACCGCGTGTATATATATATATATATATATATATACACACACACACACGTGCATCCACAGTGTGGCAGGTCGTTTTCTGAAAGTTCAAAAGATAACGCGCGCGACCCCACGTTACACTTTGTTTTTGCGCGTTCGGGTCGCGGTAGGTTTCTTTATTTTGACTCTTTTTGTTCGCGAGCGAAAATAAGGTGAGGTGAGATGAATTCTGAATATTAGTGAGAAAATCCTGAGTGAATCTACATCGATTTGCTATTCTAAAATTAAGTTGTTTTCACGGTAAGAAGATGTAACAATAAAAATAAACGTTGTCAACCCAATTCTTTCGAAAGAGCGGGTAAGAGATATATATATAACGATCACTGAGGTTTCGTCAAGAAATTTCTATTATTCTGCAATCTTGTGATCTAAAATTAAATTTCGAGTTAAATATTATACGAAATAATGTCGAAATTTTTCGATGAAAAACAATCGGCTAATACGTTCGACAATTTTATTATTCATTACCATAAATAGACGTACTGGCTGATTGAAAAAGGTCTAATACGTTTATTATTAAAGCCCTAAAAAGTGTATATGAAAAATTTTATGTTTCGCCAACGTTAACGAGATTACCGCTGTTCCCAACTCCCACGCGTTCCCTAGTCTTAACAAACTTGGCGCGTAAAAAGCTCCCTTGCGAAGGTCAAACCTACCGCGCGCGGCCCGTAAAACCGGCGGTTTTACAGCCCACCACGGTATATATCGCTTGATAGTACCGAGGGAGAGACGCGAGCGTGCGAAACCCATCGTAAAAGGGGAAAAAATTCAAAACTTCCGATCCAATGTCACATATAGCTCTCAACGTGTCCACAGGGAGTTTTTTCCTCACCGAGAGAGAGAGAGAGAGATAGAGAGAGAGAGACGAAAAAGAAAAATACAAGGTCGCGCTGTCTCGGTTATCGTCGACGACTGGTGCCAGCAACGAGAGAAAGAGAGAGCCGAGCCAACTTGGCTACGGCGTGCATGAGAGCACACGTACACACAGACACGTAGACGATGTCGCCCCTAATGACGGGTAAACTTCCGTTTCTCCTGCTTGCCCTGCTGCTCCTGACCCGTGCGAGCGCGGTTGCTGCGGCTGCGGCTATTACGACCACCGAGGATGTGCCCTACACGACGACGGAGGACGACGACGACGTAAGCAGTGGTAGTGGCAGTGGAAGTGGAGATGGAGACAGCGGTGAGAACGATGACGACGACGACGGTGATGGAGGAGATTGGCGAGAGAATACACTGATATATCAGATATTGCCCAGGTCGTTCCAGGATAGCGACGGCGACGGCGAGGGCGACTTGCAAGGTGAGACACGCGCGCGAAGTGGGTATATATAATATAGTTCGTGGTAACGCAAATGCTGCAACGTTGAAACTTTTCCAAGAGCCGAATTTAAATGCGATATAAGAGTGTTGAGTTTGTGGTATGAGAATAAAAGTTCATTTTCAATGATACTCACGTTTAAAAGAGCCTGTTGTCGCCGGATAAAGTATATTTCATTAGGAAGAACGTCGATGAAACAACGGTGTCCGTTTACGATCGACCTTTTTCCGACGCCGTGTACTAACTTAGTTTTACGTGAAATTTCATTAGCTTTGAAATGAATTCTGTACGTTTCTGGTAAAAAAGTTATTCGAATTCTCATCGATTGAAGGGTTTTCAAATGAAAATTAAAGTTTACTCAATTTATCGGTAATGCATGATAAACACGATCTGTGAAATGTTTCGAATGTAATCAACTTCTTTTTAAAATAAATTACTTTTCTTAAAAATGTTTCTTAAAAAATAAATAATCTGAAAAGGATAAAGAATATAATTGATAAAGTATTTAAAGGTAAAGATACATTAATTTTGATTATGCTTTAGAAAATCGAAGCTTTGAAGTTAAATTTAGATACGCTATCACGCGTTATTATTATTTATTACGTCGCAACTAGAAAGTCTCTATATTTTAAAACACTGGTTCAAACCAGAAGTTGACTTTATTCGTATACAGGTAGTATGTTATGAAAGCAAATATTTAATTTTAAGTATCACAAAAATCTTTAAAAAATAGACTAAAATTTTGAACTCATATTTCTCGAAACTATTATTTTTAGGACAAACCTCCAAAGGTATATTTGTAGTTTTATTTAAAAAGAACACGGAAGCTCTCGTAGACGGATACGTTAATCTGATAAATACAAACAATACTATATACACTTAAAAAACATTGAAGTGAAGTCAGCATCCTTTTTAAACTAAATTTATTTTAGTGATTAAAATATATTATTAGTAAATAAAACACCGATAAAAATAGTTCAAGATATAGGTATCATAGTATAGGTAGATAGATCCATTAAGATGTATATTTTAAATTTACAACATGCCATGTAAATTTGTAAACTTTAATCGAGTTCATTTTAACTTTCCTTAAGTTTAAAGTTTTGAATCATATTCACAAATTTCCTACTTCACACTTACAATGTGTGTGTTAATAAAGAAGTTTAAAAACTTAGAAGCGATAATAATTGTAACTATATATGTATATTGCGGAATATTTCACCTAAAAATATTACTTTGAAGTAGAAATTAATAAACGTTTTCAATGTTTTTATCATTCGAACATCTTTTACGAAATTGTAAACCGAAGCCATCGCGATATTGTATAAGATTGAAAGTAATCATATTTAAACAAATAAAGAAATATGAATTCAACATAGTATTGAAAACGTACTTTACTTTAAAAATTAAAAATTAAATATTAAAAATACGCACTATATAATATTTTTTAAATTTATCTACAATGTTTCTTTTGCAATAACAAAGCTTATGCCAAAGAGTAAAACAGTTACAATATATTTTTAAAGTATCCACAAAATATTAAAATGACTATTTTATTTACACGACTTGGCAAAAACAGATCTATACTAGCTTATACATCGCATCTTGAAAAAAAATTACTAATTTAAAATTATGATTATATTATCATTGTAAAAATAAATTAGATTATAAATAATTTTATCAAAAGAACATCTTCTTTATATTTATATTAGTATATAAAAAATCATTTACAAAAATCGAATTTTAATATAAATTTTAATAATAAAAGAAAATTCGAAATTAACGACAGTAATTATTTATAAAAATATTATCATGGAGACATGGATACAAGATCAAAAAATATTTAAATAAATTCGTAGTAACAATGTACAACATGGCCAGCTTAAAATACAAACACTCAGTTGCGCAATGTCGCCAACGTAGCAAGTTTGAAATCAGCTGATCAATAGTCGTTGATCTGTGATTTGTGATAAGTGTCACGTCCACACTTATATTACTACAAAAAGAAATATTCATTAAAAAAAGTTTTAATAAACCGAACTTTCAACTATGGACAACCTATTAAGGTATCATGATTTAATATATAATTGAACAGATAAATTTTTCATTCAAGAATTTTGCTTACAAGAAGTTTACTTTTTAGATATATTTTCTTCAAAGATTTTTAGAGTCAATATGCTTGTAATATCTATTAATTACATTGTATATTTTGTTTTAAATTAGGTATCATCAGTCGCCTAGACTATCTTGTAGACATTGGAGTGGATACTATCCGGTTAAGTCCAATTTATTCTTCTCCTATGATCGATTCAGGATACGATATCGACAACCACACTGATATTGATCCCATTTTTGGAGATTTCAATGATTTTTATGAATTGGTAGATAAAGCTCATAAAAAAGGTATGAAATAAATTGATAATTAAATACAATATTATTCGCCAAGTTTAAAATATAACCAAACATTTTTTTATTTAATAGATTTAAAAATTATCTTGGATATTATTCCAAATCATTCTAGTGATGATCATGACTGGTTTCTTTCATCTGCTACTGATAGAGAACCATATGATGATTATTACATTTGGGCAGATGGAAAAATTTCCGGCAACAAACTTGTACCCCCAAACAACTGGGTAAATAGTTTTTTGTTCTAAAATAAAATATTAGTTATTCAACAATATAATAAGAGTAAATATTATTTGTTACAGAAAAGTGCTTACAGTGATGATGAAGGATCGGCATGGACATGGCATATGGAAAAAAAGCAATGGTATTATCATAAATTTCATTCTTCTGAACCAGATCTCAATTTGCGAAATGAAGACGTAATTCAAGAGATTTTTGTAAGAATACTGTTCTTATAGGTTTCATTATTTTTATTAAACCATATTTTATATGTAAATTACTTTAGACAGTAAATAAAATCAATTATGAATTTTTAGGACATATTTGATTTTTGGCTGGAAAAAGATGTTGATGGATTCTGCATTTGTGGAGCATCATATCTTCTTGAAAATGAAGCATTGCTTGATGAATCATCTGAAGAAGAAGGCAGTGATGAGAATGATGATGATGATGTTGCTCACACAGTAGGTCTTTCAGAAAATGCAGATCTCCTCTACAGATTTCGAGAACACATTGATGAATGGGCCAAAGACAATGACGAAGAACCAAAGTTTGTTATAACAAATATCAGATAATTCATAAATATCTCTTTCTACTTCTTTTGTAAAATGAGAATTGTTTTATTACAGGCTACTGATTGCAGAAGTAGATGAACTTGATGATGACGTTATTTCTTACTATGGAAACGATACTCATCCTGGAGTTATACCACTGAATGCAGTTTTAGTTACAAAATTAAATGAAACAAGTGATGCCGGAGATATTAAGGACTTAATTGAAGATTGGATGGAACAATTACCTGAAGGGGCTAAAACTAATTGGATGGTATGCAAATATTTACAGCTTATAATTAATTTTTGTTTAAAAGCTATTCATAAATTCATTTTATCAATGATATTTTTATAAATCCAGAAGAAATAATTTATTTGAACTAAAGAAACATTTCCATACTTAATTTATAAATAGAATATGATTTTAACAATTAACTATTTACAGCTTTCAAATCAAGATAATCCAAGAGCTGCATCAAGACTTGACCCTGACCTTATGGATGGTCTTTACATGCTTACTTTATTATTGCCTGGTCAAGCTGCTGTGTACTATGGTGAAGAAATCGGAATGTTAAACACAAATGTATCATGGGATGATACAATAGATCTGAAAGGTCTTGAAGAAGGTGAAGATTCATATGAAGAAAGTACAAGAGATCCAGTCAGAACACCTATGCAGTGGGATGACTCAACATCTGCTGGGTTCTCTACAAATGAAACTACATTCCTCCCAGTAAATCCTAATTATATTACTATAAATGTAGAGAAACAACTGCACCATGCAGATAGTGATTTAGAAGCATTCAAGAAATTAGCAATCCTTAGAGAAAATCCAGTATTTACTCAAGGAGATTACGAACTTGATGCTGTAAATGATGACAATGTATTAGTTTTGAGAAGGTCAGTATAAATCTGATGTAAATTTCACAAGTGTCAGTAATACATTTTATTATTATAATATTCAAACATTGCAGATCTTTGGGTAATGATACATGTATAGTTATCATAAACTTTGGATCATCTAAACAAACAGTGAATTTAACTGATTTGTATCCTGGTTTGGAAGAAGATTTACAAGTTATGCTTGATTCTAGCAATGCAGATGTCGAAAAGTAAGTTTAAAATTGATTATGGTAAAATAAAGATTATGGTAAAATAAAGATTTCGGCCTCATGGTACTATTTTTAGATAGAATTAATAAAACGGCAGAACCGGTTTTTATCTTTGTAAATATTGTTCCGCTAATAAGCACCGATATGAGAGCATAAATGACTAAGAATGTTAAAAATGATATTTTGAAAATTATCAAAAATTTATTACTCATTTAATTTGATTACAGAGACAATGATGAGGATGATGATGATGATATAGAAAATGATGAGTTTACATTAGACGCAAACGCTGCAGCTGTGCTTTGTGATAGAGACGACTTTTCAGAATTCCCATTTGAAACTACGACAAGTGGTAAACAAAACTTGTTTTTACTATAATTGAATACAATGTTATTTTTTATAAATAAGGCAACTACTTACCTTATCATTTTTACTTTTAAAAGAAGACGATTCAACCACAACGGAAGACGATGATGATAATGAAGATAACGACGATGACAATGATAAGGATGACGATAAAAATGATGATTCAAAGGAAAATTCAAAGGAGAAAGACGACGACGACGACGACGATGACGACGATAAGGATAATGCAGAAGTTCCCGTGTCCGCGGCTACGACGGAATCTCCCGAGCCCAATGCGGCAACAACTAAAGAAGCACTTGAATTTATTACGCTTATGTTTTTGGCCTTGTTACTGCTGTTGCGATCGTTCTAAGAATTTACATCGCCTTGTTAAAGTTTGTACAAAGGTGTTTTTTATTTCCGAAATAACTTTTTATTAAATAGATTTTTCTAAAAATATTCTCTTTCACTTACGCGCTCAATTACTCATTCAATAAATCTCCATGGTACTCGAACTCGTACATAGATAGAACAATTATAGCATAGCGCGCACAGGTTAAAATACTCTAAAGCCGATTTCAATCGTTCGCGCTCTTGAGTATATTTTAAGCTCAGCATCAATAATATGACTCATTTCAGGCCAAGAGAAGACTTGGCCACGTGCAGGTATGTCCATAAATACAGTGAACGAAAAAATTGCTCCGTTTTTTATAAAATAAAAGAAAATTAGACTAGTTGCTTCACTTCTTTTCTATCGTCGAGTAGAAGATTGGAAATCGTATGATAAGAATTACAGCTCTGTTTGGAATTCGTATCACGACGGGGAAACTCCCCTGCTGAACCTATGATTACCTCGATAATCTCAAACCAACCTTGATTTACCTCGATTCTACCTTGATTTGTCTTGATTCAAGCTAAATCGGTGCATAATCAAAGCAAATCACCGTTAATTTGAGAACATCGAGCTGGTCATTTTAAGCAGAGATCTTCATTACTATAATTATATACGTACAAAAACGTTGCAATTCGTGTGCGTGTGTGTGTGTGTGTGTGTAT
>JAYJLV010086294.1:0-10000 GCA_036873485.1 Torymus texanus | reverse complement strand
GAGAGAGGCGTTTATTAATATGCGCGACGTATACACATAGCGGCTGCGTATAGGTCTCTATTTCGGGAAAGCGTTGATACTATATACGCCCGCGCGTGCGATGTCGCGTCGTGACACCGCGTTAGAGAAGTAATGAGGCGAGAGCAATAGAGAGAGAGAGACGACGTTCGAGTTTTCACTTTGGCATTCGAGAGTACGTGTGTATGTATACGCGACCATATGAGTGTTGTACCGCTACATAATAGGCGTGCCAGCGGTTTCGGTTATGACTATATACCCTGCGCGCTTTAGTTACAAGAGAGGCTAAAGTGAGACCGCCGCGCATCACAAACATCACGGGAGAGAAAGAGCAAACTCGTCAAGCTGTCGTCGTGTGAAGATGTCGAGGTGGTGCTGTTTTTTTTTTGTCTACGTGTAAAAGAAACAGGAAAGTGATTCTTGATGTCTCAAGAAAAGCGATACATTATGTTTTGGATTAAAGAACATTGAGCACGTTAAAAATCTTATATCTTTATACACTGTTACTTAATTATGCAAATTTTATGAATGTTATTCTTCTTAGTTTTAAGTTAGTTAGCAAGCTCTACACCAGGCCTATGTACAGGTATTTGCTATTATCTCTATAGGAGTTACTACCTTGACCTATGTTAGAGACTTCAAAAGTACTAATTTTATAACTGGTTTAAATAAATAAATACATAAATAAATAAAACGAACTCCAATATTATAATTTCTACATCGACTATTTTACCACCATATAATTGAAACTACACAGCAATCGATAAATTTCGAGTTTTAAAATAATTACAGATACACTCGTCGCACTTGGGAATACCACGTTAAACTGTGTCCTCTGACAATGCAAATTACGCGTTGCACTAATATATATATACAACTTTCCATGCTTATTTGCCGGGTCGCTCGCGAAAATCGAGCAAGTATTTCGTCATTATATTCCTACCATATAATGTCGCGCTGCCACCCTAAACCCGAACCCTGTACATTCATTAAATGCAATAACACACAGCGCTCGAAGAAAAGCAATTTCCAATCGCTCGCGCGCTCACACACGCGTCGAAATAAAAGAAAACGATAATTCCCCCCCTTGCGTAGCCCACGATAACAATCGATGGCCGCTGCCGCTCGTGTCGCCGTCCTGGCTTCGCGCGCGAAATCGTCGAAAACCGATTATTTTCCATCGCGCCTCCTATATAATACAGAGGGCGGCAGTCGAAGGGGGGTAGGGGGGGGGCTGACCCCTTCGCGCGTAGCCAAGCGATCGATGCGTGCACAGAGAGAATATACGCGCGGGAGTACACAAAGTAAACGCGCGGAGACGTTCTCTCTCTCTCTCTCTCTCTCTCTCTCACTGTGCTGCTCCCCGACACGTGCATAATAAATACGTAGCGGTGCGGTACGGCCAAAGCCCCGCGTTCAGAGGGTATGCGCAGTGCATTCAAAGTGTGGGTGGTGCGGGTGTCCAGCGAGGAAGGCCGTCATTGGGGGCAAAAATGACGCTGTAATTATGTTCGTTGGATATCTCTCTCTCTCTCTCTCTTACTCTTTTGTTCACTCGCTTTCGATTCAACAATCGTGGATCGAACGCTTTTTTCACGACGCGAGAGCAGATTGATTGCACGCTTGTATACCGTGCGGCTACAGTTGTGTGCGATTGAGACAACTCGGTGAGGTGTATTAAACACGGACTTGAGTCTCGGCTTCTAAAGTGGAAGGTCGCGAGTGATGAGGAATTTGTTCGGGGGGAGAACGTGCGAGTAGCCAAGGGTGGGGGGTGGGGGGGAAGAGCGCAAAAAGCGAGGTAATGATCGATGAACGTGATACATTGTTTTATGCCGGCTTGCGCTTGGCTATTACCACTGAATTGTATAGTACGCAAGAGAAATCATTATCGGAGCTGTATTGAGATGTCGATGGGTTATTTGTATCGATTGTTTCACGAGCATTCGAGTCTTTATAATTGACATACTAGCATGCCGCTACAGGATTTTTCATTGATTAATATTTATTATTGCACTTTTTTGAACTGAACTTAATTCTTTTAAATAATTTGAGTTAAATATAAAACATCGTAAATTAATTTACAGTAGAAAAGGAAATATCGCTGTTTTGCATTCTCGCTCTCGCATATTTCCTTAACCGCGCAATTCGATAAAACACATGTTCCAAACGACTAAATGAAATCATGTAAATATATCTCGAAATAAAAGTATCAGAACAGCGGGAGCAGTACACGACTACACAATGGAAACTAGCCGCATTGAAAAACGCAAAACTAAGCGTACACGCGCGCGCACGCGATTCGATCCACGTATAGCGAACACAAATAGCATTACCGAAAATTCGATAAACATTTCCTTCGTTTCTCTCTCTCTCTCTCTCTACTCCCTCCACACACATATATGTATACGCGAGGAAACCGAATTCGCCCAATATAAACCTATATATATATGTACACACGTCCCTTCTACGAACAAAAACCTTCTGCGCCCATACATACATACATACATACAACAACGTACTACAACTGCACGTGGAGAAAATCACTCGCGCGAGCGAACGAACCCGCGTGCGCGTTCTCATTGTCCAGCAGAGACCCTTTTCGGCTCGATTAGCGCGTGTGCACGCGCGCCCGAGCCCCAGAGTCGTCGGAAATCGAAAATTGCGCGCACTCGCTCAATACGCCTCCCTCGCGAGAGTGAGCGAACGAACGAACGAAGGGGGAGCGGAAAACGCGCTCGCGCGTTCGCTTAATGACACGCGCTGTGGCGATAGGGAGAGAGAGAGAGAGAGAGAGCGGGGGCGAACGTAGGGCGCGTCAACTTTTCGCTCCCATTGTCGTAGTCGTAGTCGCGGTATCGATCTTTCTCCTCCGCCATACCACCTCACTCCCCCCTTGGTTGGGGCTTTTCGCGGCTGAAGCTTTTTCCTCGCCTTTTTCGCCTCGCGTTCTGCTGATGGATTGGTGGCGTCTATGCGTGTACGGAGAGGCGGGGGAAGTACAATCGTGTGTGTCGCGAAATTTACGTATATTAATTCGGATAAATAGAATTAAGGAGAAAGGTGCTGATGTGTATATATATTGGTGGATGGTAGTGCGGTGGTGTCGAATAAGGAGTCGCGTGGGTGTGCGTCTTGGTGTTTATTAAATTAATTGCTTTTAATTATCCGAGTTTAGAGGTCGCTCAAAGCGACTGGCTCTGTGGCTTCTATCGTTTCGTGCGTATTTGGAGCTTTCGTGACGTTAGGTTGTCGTGGGTGCGTCATTAAGAAACGCGCGCGCTCGCGGGTATAGTTTGTCGTGTCTATTGTTTCATTAAATGGTATTTGGTTGAAATGATTTATAATTTGTGTGTATATGTATATGTAGTAATTGAATTATGCGCTATAGCATCTATAAATGCTCATTTGAGTAAGCTGCAATCATATAGAATTCCATTAGATAAAATATCATAAATGAAATTAAACAAAAATACACTTCAATGACGCTGTAACGGAAATTTTGTAATACTTATTATACATAAGTATACATATATAAATGTAATTGACGAAGCGAAACCAAAATATATATAGTAAAATAATAATCAATGTAAAAAAAACCAAAAAATTCTAAAGTCAAAACACCTCATTATTGGAAAACAAAGTAAGTAGCGAAGTGAAACCGCTTGTCATTCAATTGAGAAGTCAATTTGAGCTAACAGTGCGGTGTGACGGTCACACTTGTCACGTCACAAGCGTATCCGAGAAATTAGCAGCCAGCCGCCGTGCCTTGTAACCAGCAAAGAACACGGGTCGTTCAAATTCCTCGTCAAAAGCAAGTGTAAACCGCGCGACAAAGGGCCTTCGTCACGCATTTAAAACGAATTGTATCCCTCCCCGTTCTTTGAAGATCTTTTTTTTTTCACTTCTAAATGCTTTCTCCTTGTGTACTTTAAATCATGTCCATTTGCGGTTTGCAATCAACGTAGCTTAATACTAAATAAATAAACAAATTATTAAAATATGAACAATCTACTCTCTAAAGTTGAATTACTAATGAAATAGTATATATTCACTAATGTTTCGATGAATCAATTTTAACTAATCTTTAGTTGTTTTTTCACTCATTCAACTTTAGAGAGTAGATGCTATTTTCATAACATTCTTAGAAAATTTACGATATTTTTTTAGTTAATGTGTTAATGAATGGACAAGATTGAAATTGAAATTTATTTTAAATTGATATGATATCTACTTCAAAAGGGTACATAATTATCAAATAAAAGTAGAATATTTTTCTTCGCTATAAAATTAGCTAAAAAATAAGTAATTTATGGTTAATATCTCTACAAGGATATCATCAACATTAAATTTCTCAAAATTAAATTTTTTTCAGCTCAAACCATACGGACATCGAATCTCTAATTCGTTTTGAAAAATCTACCACCTCAATCTAGATCTTGTCCAGCATCCAATATCTCCTCCCGTTCCCTTATCCTTGCGAAGATTATAAGTATAGCATGCTGGCAAAAGTTTATTATCGCGAGAAAAATCTCGTGAGCAAGAAGTATATATGTGTGTGGCCGATATGTTCCTTCTCAGCACAGCCTGCGGACAAACTTTTACTCGGACGCTTCACGTCGTCGTTTGCGTTTATTGCACGCGCACGTGTTTGTATACATATATAGACGATATACTCGCATGTATTACAACTGGGCCAAAGAGAAGGAGAGAGAGAGAGAGAGAGAGAGAGAGAGGGTTGGTTAAACTGCTGCGTCCATAGCTCTAAAAGGCAAATCGCCGACGATGGTATATATGTATACAGCTCGCGTGTGTGGCGTGTATCACTCGCGTATATACTCGCAAAGTCACGTATCATCGATCTGACCGCGCGAGCGAGCGCCCATATCGCTGTTCAGCGCGAATTTTCGCATTGCCAAGGTCGTCGCCACAGATGAGCGTGATGCTGAGTGTTTCTGCATTGCAGTTTGCCGCTCTATACGTATAGATATATATGCTCGTTCGATCTAAACGGCTGTGTAGGTTGTGAAGGAATAACTCAAAGTTTACTAGCATATACAGTTTATTTACATTTGACGAACAAATATAACATTTTTTTTACCATACAAATTTTTCTATCATGAACAATTTATAATATTTGTTTATATCACTTTAAAGTAAAAGTCGTCGATCTTGAAATATCTAATAAGTCACATAAGAAACAAGATGCCTTCTCCAGAATATTATAGAAACAACATGTAGTTCATTTGCTCACTCTAATGAAAATGTAGCTGTTTAAACGGTGCACATCATTTAAGCTCCATTAAATTGTTTTGAAAGCATGACAATTAACGAGATTTAAGGGTTATATGGCAAACTACCAAGTGAATGAGCGCTTGAAACTGAATTACTCGACGTTTAACGGTCTCGAAATTCAATCCCCGTAGGCTTCTGAAGAACGTGAAACAGGTGGCACGTTAATACTACAACCCTATCAACGTACTTGTTTATCTGTGCGCCAGGCTAAACGACGATGTTTGACGCTCGTCGCGAATCAACAATGATAATAAAGTGCCGCTTAATCAATATCCCAGTGATACAATATCCTATCCGAGTGGGCTTACCCTATGCATTGCAGGGGTATGAATCTGCTGATGAATCCGGCCTGATTAGGGCGTGAGCCTCGAACTCAATTACTTCAACAATTCAATTTTTTGTATCTATGTTGAAGATCTATACTAACTAACGCGGTCTGACTGTATCACTATAATACTTTAATTAAATAATTATAATAAATTAAAACTGCATTGTCTAATACTATAGCAATTTCTTTCATCACAACACATTGCCAGTGTTAAATAGAAATTTTTCATATTTCACATATTCTAGCATTTCTACACCCATATAGATATACGTATACATTTTCCATACGACATCCCATTCTGAAAAATCGATAATAAAGCTCCATAAAGATATAACGTGATAGCCTGCACTTCCATCTTATTTATATATTGTCTATACATACAGTTAACTCGTGCACCTGTACCGCGTGACAGCTCAGACTACAAGCCATGTTAATTTCAACGATTATCTTCATAATCGAAACATTCTGTACTCCACTATTCTCAACCGTTCTTCCCTCTCACCCCCCCCCTTTCTCTAATTCTCTCTTGCGGCATGATTATCAGACACATCCGCCGCTAGCGACTGAATAATTCCCCGGCGACAATAGTCTTCTGTGTGTGTGTGTGTGTATATGCAGCATATTCTTCCCCTCGTATATATACGCTTTCACTCATGACAAAAACAGCCTCCCCGCGACGGCGACAACTTTTTTTTTTGCTTGGCCATTCGTTTTATCAGTAGCGAGAATCGAACGGACGTAATCAACTACCAATAACACGCGCTGTATACACGCAGACCGAGATTATATAGAAACGGTTGTCGCGATGGTCCGAGTTCATGCATCGCGTCGATCGTAAATTATCAAATGGCGAGGGGTTCACTCACTCTCTCTCTCTCGCGTGTATAACTGCTACGTTACACGTGTTCACCAACGCTGATGTACGTGTATTACACGCGAGTGAGGGGCGAACATACGCGTACAGGTATAGGCAAGTGTGCTCGCACGCACACACGCGTGTATATATATATATATATATATACACACACACACACACACATATATAGAGGTGTACGAGAGAACGAAGATATTGCTGTATATAAGCGAGGAGAACATCGACGATGGCGGTGGCGGCGGTTGAGATGGCGATTACGGAAGCCCTGCAGCTGCGCTTCTCAATGAGTGTTGCGAGTTCGGTATATTGGTAGACAAGCAGGCAGGTAGGTAGGTAGGTATATATATGTGCTGATGCCGATCGCAACGAAGCGTGGGAAAATTGTTTACAGTCTGTAGAGGAGGTGATTTTCTAATAGGTTTGAGAAAGGGTTTCAGGATTGTTCGTACTGTCTACGCGAGAGGTTTAGTGTATATATTCAAATTTCATGGAATGCAATTAGTGTGAGGTTTGAAATTAATGTATAAGCCTGCCTATAGCTATAATATATATTTGGAAAATAAAGCGTTTTAAATAAAGCGTTACTGAAATCGTTAAATGATTTTTTCTTTCTCCGATAGCTATATATATACACACACACACACACACACACACACACACACACACACACACACACACACACACACACACACACACACACACACTTAATCGACAGTGCAGTTAACGCGAGTCGAAAAAGACTTTTTCTATTGCTCGCAATCGATTGCCTTTATATATATATATATATATATATATATATTTGTCTTTGTACTGCGCCTCGACAAAAAGGCCACTTACCGCTTGAAAAATGGATTCGATTCCCATCGGAGTTCATTTATCATGCAATAAAGTCTGCGGTACAACGAAGACAAGCCGTTTCATCGACCGTGTATTTTCGCTATATAAAATAATCTTGGCGCAAATCGAATATTTTGATAAAGCTATATAACCAAAATTTATATAATCGTTCAAACAATTATAAAAGGAGTATAATTACAAATTAAAACAGCAATTATACCATCAATCGTTAAAATCACCACTTTAATAAACAAACACTTCTTTTTGAAACCTGACAACCCAAAAATATTTGAAACGCAACAAACCTCGCAGCCGTCATCACTACAAAAAGTATATACACCAGCACGTACATGCGATCAAGCAAAATCGGAAGTGATTCAGAACCGCGTCGCTCGTACAGATAATCCGCATAGTCTCGTGCGAAGAGACGTATAGAAAGAGAGGGAGACTATAGAGCAGCGGCGCCAAGTTTTAAAGAAGATATAGCAAAGTGCGCTCGTGCGCTCGGAATATAAAGCCCTTATCGAAATCGTGATTCACCCTCACTCGGTACAGTATATACGTCTCTCCCTGAGTACGCGCCCCAGTCTACTCCGGAGACCCTCTAACCTATTAACATCCATATCACAATAACAGGTACACGTGTACGCTCCCGCGCACGTATACATTCGTATATATATATATATATATATGTGTATATACATGTATATATGTATGCATGTACACGTATATACTAGCAAGCACAGGCATCGTAGTATAGTCGTCATCCCTCTCTCGTTCGCGTGTATTCCCCTCGGGGGGCTTATACCGCCCTCACTACTGCACACACGTTCGTTTCTCTTTCTCTCGCGTGCGCGCACGCGTTTCCGCGTATACATATATATATATTTGTATACACGTATATATAATACTCGCATTCCCTCTTACCGCAACGTCTCTGTTCTCTGTGTGTGTGTGTATATGTGTCCTCTAACCCACCCGCGAGCGAACGCCTCTCTCTCTACCTCCCAGCTTCTATATATATACACTCATTATCGTTGCAAGCTCTCTCGAAAACCCTTCTCTCTCCCTCTTATTTCTTCCGGAGCGAACGCGAGATTTTTCACCCCCTTCAATCACACTCGTACTACCACACACAGCCACACACACACACACGTATCACCCTTTACGCGGGAACGCGCTCATTTGTATACGCGCGCACGCCTCTGTTCCCTTTTTCCCTTCCGCTTTCTCGCGTTTCTCGTTTTGCTTCTCTTTCTCTCCCTTTCGCGTATAGCAACGTTTGTGCTGCTTCGCTGGGCTTTCGCGTCGGAAGAATTAAAAGAAAAAGAAAAAGGAAAAGGAAAAAAAAGTGGTTCGTCGTCGTCGTCGTTGGCGTCTTGCGACGAGTCCAACGCCACTCGGTTCAAGTTTGTCGTCGCTCTCGTTTGCAAAAAGTGTATATATACATCGTATGTCGTTGTCGGCGACTACTATACGCGACGATGCTTTACGGTCATTCCGTCCCGGCCATTTGGATAATAAGTATACGCGTAGTCGTACCTGGTGACGCGAGTTACGTGCAGATGACTGCCGAGCATAATCGCGTTATTCCGTGCCGTTTCGCGTATACATATATACAGAGTTGAAGTGTGTATAAATCATGTCTCGTCGTCAAAGGATTACGACCACGCATATAAGTTGTATCATAGCTCGATAGATCTTTCTTTTTCCAATACAAATAATCTACGATTTTTATTTTATTTATAATGGTATGTTTATTTATTTTGATGGAGTTTCATACAAACAATTTTCTCCAGTCTATGCATTTAAAAGATTTCAATAATGACCGGTTAATATACTACACCGAATAGTAGAAAACATTTTATGCAAAGCGTAGAAAGTACTGCTTTTACGAATTGGTTATAAATAATTTCATAAGATAATCCCAAAGATTACATACATCGAGGTTTTTATGAGTCGTAAATAAATATGTTTCTCCGCAAGAAAAGTAGACATTTCTCAAAGCTGTGCCATAAAAAGTGTTTAATCTTAAAATCAGATTTCCTCTACAAACTTCTCGCAATAAACCACTTGTAAACATATCGATAATTTTACTTTAAACACGCTACTATACGATGTAACGGCAGCTGCGGGAGAATATTTCACGCGCAAATAATATAATAGGAGCTCGTAGCTGCGAGTCCGTGCAAGTAAACACGCGCGCGGACGTAAACATTGGCAACCTTGACTAGGGCTACGGCTGCCGATAGGTGCTCGCAGGCGAGCTTCTCGAGGCAGTTTTTCGGTAACGTTCTCGCCGTGCGCACCCCAGAGAGAGAGAGAGAGTTTGATTCGCGCACGCGTACGCGGAAAGAGACGGGGAGAGAGAGAGAGAGACAGCTCGGAGCAGCGCAACACCCGTCCTCGTGACACTGACACCAGCCAGGGAGATACGCCTCTGCCGTGCACCGGCCGAGACGAGCGCCTTGAGGAGGTAAGTCCTGGCCAGGCACATATCGCGATATTGCGAGCGAGGCCAGCTGAGATGCGCGCGAGTATCGGCCGTGCGCGGCACCGAAGTGCATTTGCGAGCGCGGGCGCACCACCCGTACACGCCATTGTATTTTTGATCTCCATTGTAGAAGGCAGTGCGGTGTAATAAAGCC
>JAYJLV010086283.1:0-12500 GCA_036873485.1 Torymus texanus | reverse complement strand
CACTCGGTACGTTTCACTGCACAGCAAAGTGTATAGTTATTTATGCAGAATGACAATTCGAGCTGATTATCTAACTTGTTCCTAAATGACACTGACTATATTCATCCGAGGACACAGGAGGGGAGCAAAATGCGGGCACGTGATCATCTGATTAGATATTGCACTACATCATGCGTAATAAAAGACGTAAAGATAATTATAGAAAATATGGTTAAATTATAAAATATCATAATCATGTTTGCACTCCGAATTTGAATAATAATTATTATAAAAAAACCCAACAATCCGTTATTTACCTAAACTTTTTAACTTATATACGAAAACGTTAACTAATCGCGAACGAGAGCTGCAGACACCAGCACAGTGTAATTAAGGAATCCAGAAGAACGACGCATAAGCGTATATATAGATATAGATGTACCTATATAGACGTGCAGCACGACGGACAGGTATTACGACGAGCCGTTGCGCTGACGCTATAGAAAGGTGGAAGCAGAGATGTCAGCGTCGTGTTTATCCCGTGCGCTTGCGATAACGCAATTAGTCTGCCTCTTCATGCGCGACCCCCTGATAAGAGAATATATCCCCTAACCGGCTCTCGGGATATGCATGGAATGCACGGAAAAGCAGCTCCGAAAAAAATAGTATTTCAAAGTGAAAAATCTGACGAGGCTGACGTTTTTTCCGACGAAACATGTTTTTTTTATTGTTGTGGTGAATTTTGAACATTGGAACAAAAAATGAAAACAGTGATACGTTTGTACAATTTTATCTTGTATGTGTTTTCTCTAATGTGGTTCACGAATGGTCTATTCAGTTCAATTGCATAATATAAAATAGTGTCTTTTCTCAATTTTAAATAACAACTATAGTTTTCAACTGGCTTAATTGTTATAGTATATTTGAAAAATGAATCGGTTTTAGTCGGTTATTTTCAGCGGAATGCACATTTCATCGTTATTGAAAAAATTGAGCGCATCAATGCTTTTTTAAATTTGCAATTTGGTTTCAAGGAAAACCAGATATATAAATCAGGTAATTTTCATCTTAAGTCTTGACGCCATTTAAAATGATGTTCAGCCATCACGTAACACACAAGTTTTGCTTGATTTAAAACATTTCTATTTCTAAGATTTCTTCATCAATACAAACAAGTAAAAAAATAATTTCTCAATTTTATTGAGATTTCATCATTGCTTTTTATTATTAACAAGAAATCCCCAAGAAAATATAAAATCTTAAAGTAACCAGGCATCACTTTAAACACATGTTAACATAAATCCCTAATAGACTCCAGGCGAAGCTAGAGTGAAAAGTGAGAAAGACTCGAGGGCAAACACAGAAAGTCCATTAAATTTCAACGCATATACACAGACAACTTCCCATAATGACGGAAACAATATATTGTACGCGGCAAACTGTCTGCCGTCCGCGCGCGGGCGCGCGCGCGCCTCACACCGGGCATCACTTATCGCTCTCGCGATAGCCACACATCCATGCACATATATATTATGTATATATATACGTTCCCGCGTGAATAAGAGAGTTTATCGGCTGCTTCCCTAGAAAGCATCACGTGCGCTGCAGCTCGCTTCACACAGTCCCAGTGACACATAGACGACGACGACGATGCTGCATAGCCTCGAGCACACGCGACACTCACATCATATTGCGCTTTTGCGTATTTCGTGAATGAACAAACTTGAGCTGACGACGACGGCGCGACGCGAAGGTCGCGAGCAATTTTCTTCTTTCTTTGTCGCTACCGCCGCCGCTCTTCCTTTCTTTCTCGTGCGAGACGCACTTTCGGCGTCGCTTTTTACGCGAGCGCCGTCGTTGTTGTCCGTCTGTCGACGCAAGTATAAGTGCATCGCATGCAAGTGCTGTTGTGCACACGGCAATTACGTGCACGGCTTTTTAATTACCTTGGAAATTATATCGTTTTTCTGATGGACGAGCGAGGGAGCGCACGCGTTACTGTCATTCAAGGAATGCGCGAGATTCTTGCGAGTATGCTTTTTTGCACTGGTTTGTGGTTGGGTTTTGTGCTCTATGTTTGGGAAATATTTGTTTTTGCGAAACCAACGTTACGGATGATGTACTTTTCGTTACGATATATTTATTCTGTCAGGCATGTATGTAATGTATTCTTTCTTTTTATATGAATTCTGCTTCAGTAAAAATATTTTAAATATACGGAAACGATAAAGTAGAACATTCATCTCGCTTGACTCAACGCATGTTGCGTGAATCATCGCATCGATTGATATATTATATTCATTAGATGATAATTTTAATGTCCTTTGAATTTTACATAATGAATATTATCTCTTCCTAAATTTTTATTACAATTTATATTCATAAGTTCTCATTTCACTAAAGTTCAGTCGAGCAAAGTCATCGCTTTTGGTATACTACTATATACACACAGCTTCTCTGATTTCCAACATCAAACACAGTTTGAATTTTAATTAAAAATCCTGAAGTTAAACATAGCTCCTAGGTAAAGACTAACGGAAAATCTAACAAGAAACTTTCTCCATCCTGTTTTCCTCGTACTTAATTAATTAAAACATTAAACTTACGGTGCGATTAAAATAAAAATTCTAGCCAGCAAATCACAGTGCTAAAAGGTTCTGTATATATTTTCAAAATATATTATTTTGTGCATCAGATACTACAACTTATAAATTGATCGGTATAATAAAATAAATTTATTATAAAATATTTCTCTGATATTTAAATAATCAAACTGAAAACTGAAAAGTGAAAAATTTAAATGTAAGAGGTTGAGGTGTGGTTCGGTTTCATAGAACTACTAATTTATATTATGCATTGGCAGCATTCAAATTATAGATAAATAGATAGATGAGTATATGTTTATATGCAAATATTGTTACAATAATTTAAACATGCAAAATTATATAAATATTATTTATTTCATTTTAGAAATTAATTGAAACTAAATAATACTAAGAAATAAATCGTGAATTAACAAATTATATCACAAATAATAAAAATCTATAATAAAGTAAATTTAAAATACATACTTAAGCATACACATGCTCAAAAGAAATATAATAACAGTCAAGAAAATAAATAAACCAAAATTGATAACTTTGGTACACGCAGCAAACACATTCTTCGCAGTCACCCTATAAACCTAGATATATATGATTAATAAAGTAACACTTATTAATCAAGTTCATCAAGGAAGTTTCTTAACTGCGATTTTGAATCTATTTAGAGAAGAAAGATTTCGAATTTCGACAGATAATTCCAATGATAAGCTTCTTGTACATACCTGGTTGAAGCGTTTTTTCAGTTTCCGATCTCATTCTGGGATGTGAGAGTTCCGTTGACACCCCTCTAGTCCAATTCCTGGATACATACCTGAAGAAACGACGCTCCAAATAGTCTAAGATTAGCATATACACACAATTTTGTAGATAAGTATAGCCAGGAAATAGTATCTCCTAGTATCAGTACGTAGCCTGCCCAAAGAACTTCGATCAGAGATAACGCGATCATCCCTCCCAAGACCCCGTGCATACAGCAGATGCTGCATGCAACCAGGGTCAAGTACATTTTCTAAGGTCGTTTACATAAAGACTGAATAAAAGAGATTCAAGGACTGAATACTGTAGAACTTCTGAATTGGTTTAAAACTACGAGGAATTGCCATAAATTTGTGGTAATAACACTTTGATATAATGGCTAAGAAAACGATGAACTAATAAAGTAGAACTCAAACTACCAATCTCAAAATAACGAACTCTGTCAATAGCCATTATTATAGTAAAAGATTCACCTTCATATCGGCCCCGTTACTAAAATTTACAAAAAAATTAACATACACATACTTTCATACATCGAAGTTTATATTAATTTTGCTTTCTAAAAAGTAAATTATAAATATAATTATTAGCCGTAACAATAAATCTTAGGTTATATTAATAAACTAAAAAGTAATATCCATAACTAACTTTAAATAACATGATAAGTCGATAAATAAAAAAAATTGTTGCACGTAGTCTTGACTAACCAAAAAAAATGAGTTCACCAGGTGCAAGTAAAGTGCCATAATACGCACGATCAACAAGCGCGAGCGAATCCAAAACTCGGAATAACCTTTCCGAATTATTGGATTCTATACTCGTGAAGGATACTTACTTGGCCAAATGCCAAAAAGGTTAACTTTACATTCCCGAAAAAATTCAAAACATTTTACAACATCTCATCGCCCTCCAACCACTGACTTTTCAAGGGACGAGCAAGACAACCAATTTTTCTTATATACAGCTAAAAAAACAAAACGATAAATTCAAAATAAATTCTGGATTATTATAATTTTCATTCAACGCGTATCACCAAAGGAAAAAGAAGAAATAAACACGATCGCCTCATTACCATAATTTGTTTACACACAGACACACACTTGCAGCGATACAAAAATTCGCTCTAAACCAAATATATGTGCGATCAGCGGGTCTTGCGCGACACAAACAATGCCTTGAATGCGCATCTTTTATTCTCTCGCTACTATATACACCAAACTGCCCCACTCGTACATTACACACACACTTATATACATATAGAGTTCAGCGACCTCGCACTCACACTGCACGTTTTACAGAACACAACGATCATGCGCCACTGCCCGCGCTCGCAAAAAAAAAATCGAGCCCGAAAAATCCGCGCGCGAATAAAAGCTTTCCGCGAATCGCCACGTGCGTTGCAGGCTAGCACGCCCGCGCCTTATCTCCTTGATATGCGCGGGCACGCGAGCACGCGCACGAGCGCAGAGGTACGCGGTACCGTTTCGGGACAAACAACGCCAAGCGCGTATATGTGTGGTATATATACCTGTATGGTCAAATGAAATTTTCCAGCCACGCGAGTGTGTGTATGCAGTGCAGTGTGGCCATTGTCGGTACGTTATATAGGCTTGTTGGAAGGTGCGATGAATCGCGAATGATTGTTCAAAACTGTGTATATGCGCGCGATATGTGTACGGTGCCGACAGCCCGCAGAAATTATTGACTCATCTAGAGCCAATAGTTCTGGTTAGGTTATTGTATAGGGTTTTGAATAAAGATTTATTTTTTTTAGTTTTTCTTTTATTTTTCAAATCAGGTTACATTGGGAAAATCGCAAGTGAATATTGAAGCCCTAATTACAAATAGAGTTAGTGGATTCGGGCTAAAGGAAAAGTACAGGAATGTACGTAAGACATGCAAAATTTCTTAAGTAGCGTTTAAGAATTATATTCTCTGCCTATTATTCGGATAATGAGTTAACAGTTAGCGCGGCAAAATATGTAAAGTATATGAGAATTTATTATTTATTCTCTTAATAGTACAAGAAAATGTCGGAGCAAATTACAGATTTCTACATACTTTAACCATTTATGCTAATAACTTTGAACTCATTACAAGAATTACAGTATTTGCCATATTGAAGCTTTGGTATCTCTCACGTGTAATTGTTCTCATAGTTTTTTTTTCTATATAATCTGAGTTCAGTAGAGTAAATATACCCGTAACTAAAGCTACCTCACCTTTTTATAGATGATCGCTTACATTAGCTTTGATAAAATTTTGCCTTCATATGGTCCCAATTTATTTCGATGAGATGGTAATGCAGTCTACAAGAATTCAATATTAATAAAAATCAACATACAGGAGATCGTAAGTAATTAATTGAGGCTCACCAAGCGTCCTCGTATAAGTGTAAACGCCACGAGTTTGCGTACACCTCGGTGACTTGCTCTTGCGCGTAAAAGCAGAAGCAACGAGCCCCTGCGCTGTTGCCAGTCGATATAATCGAATTAAGCCAATTAGCTACCAAACGGGAGAGATCGTGATCTTTTGACGAGCCTCGTTAATAGTTGACTTGACGTTATTATCGGGCATGAATTATTATTCTATTCATAGAAGAAGAAAAATAAGAGTTTACAACACGTAACAACAAAGTTCCTTGTAATTTGCAAGCCTCAATGACCATCATTCTTCTGATATTAATAATTATCTAAATAATTTTCATTTTTCTCCGTGTGCAAGATAAATACTACATTAAACAATAACACACCACTCAGTGTATATATATATATATATTCGAAACTATCACTCTGGTATAATATTAACCTGTTTTAGTGTTTTCAGCTTTCGTTTCCTCAACCTTTTGGTCAATTTATACAGAATCTCTGAGAGAAGAGTTGTAATACATATAGTGTATCCGAAAATTAAAAAAATCACGAGAATTGTGAATATTAGAGATTTATCTTTTTTTTCCGTTATTATTTCGTATTTATGGTAATTTCGTTTTTTTAAGTATTGTTCAATAAATCCATGTTCATTAACTCTTATGATCATTTGTTCAAATTTCTCATGGTACGGCGACATGATTTCCATCAGATAATCCCAACATATAGATCCAACATCAAGTTTCAAGATTCTCATAGTTTTTGGATTAATATGGTTGAAGTCTTGACGTAACTGAGCTTCGAACTCCGAACCAAGGCATATTCTATCATTTTGTTTATTCAAGTTTTTAAGACAATTTAAAAAACGCTCAGCTTTAAATTTTCTATCCAATGTACTCGCCATATGAGTCCCATTGAATGGCAGTCTCAGATGCGAATATGTAGCACTGTCAGAATATATATTCAGATTCGATGCCACAGCATCCTCCAAGTTGTCAAAAGACGCTGTATCATATGACATTACTTGAATATCCGTAAGATCTGAGTAAAAGTCAGCAGTATATTTCATCGATATTAAAGCAAAACAGCCGAAAAAGATTTTATCTATTCGCGTTTTTGGCATTACTGTCGCTCCTGCTCCTAATAATTGCTCGGCAACGTTTACGATGCCCCAATAAGAATTATTATGCTTCGACAATCTTTTCATACACATTGAAAAAATAATGACAATGATAAAGATACACCCCATGAACATGAAAACTTTCATATATTTAACGAATTTCGAGATCCGAATGATTGGAACTACGAGAACTAATTTTTCACACTTTTGACTATCGCGTAGAACTGGATAGAAAAAGCTGTAATAATATGAATTTCGGAGTAAACTAACATTTATTTTAGAGGTCCGCAATTTGCGTATTACATCGTCCGTATTGTCGTTTCCGCGGACTAAGTCTAAAGAAAAATTTAGATGTGTCGCTGCAATAAAAAATGCATATACAAGGCCCCTGTCAAATGAACTAAGATAGAGCTTCGTCGTTTTTATTCTGTTTATGTACGCAGGTGTATATACAGACAATTCATAACCATTAATGCGACGTAGTTTATCTGGAAAAATTTCAATAATCTCATTAAGAGTGTAATTATAAAAATGACTATTGAAAGGATCATAATAGTAAACCACAGGTCTAGGAAACACTGCTTTGACATTCACATTGATTAGTGTAAAATCTATCATTTTGTTATGCCAAGCCTTTCTCAAAATTTTACGGACAAGTGCGATAGTTATACTATTACTGTAATAGACGAGAATATATTTCGGTCGGGTAGTGTCTGCATAATATGAGTATTCGATAAACTTATAAATACTTTTCAACACACTGTCGCCGTAATATAAAATTATGTAAATTGTTGCATCTCTGCGAAATATTGCAGAATATCGAGGAGGATAATCGTCACCCGACAAAACATTCATTACTGTCACTGGGTATTCACGAGAAAGGTGTCGAATAATATTGTTGTATTTGGATTGGAATCTTCGATGCATTAGTGGACAAATTGTCAAGTGGTAAACGAGTTTAAAATCATCAGATAATTTGTCCGTTAATAAATTTAGCCAACGAGAACTTTCATGGTGAAGATTCTTGGTCAGCTTATGCTCTGCTTCACAAAAACTTATAAACAATAATGTAATACAGAAGAATGTCATAATTAATTTTTTTAACAAAGAGATATAAAATATTTTCATTTTCGCTTTTTTTTTTATTTAGTGACCTTTGTCTGAAGGTTTTTAGAATAAACAATCCATATGTGTATACGCGATTTCTGATAGTATTTTTTTAACACAAATACAAAAAATATGCGTTCTTAATATGAATAAATTATTTCTGCAATCACTTAAAAATTTATATTTAAATTAATAGAAATGTATCATAAAAATTGTACTCTAAAATATACCAGTTAATGTTTCTTTTTTTTATTCGAAAATCGACTGAAATTTTCGAAGAGAAAAAGAATCTGAAAATAAATGTAAAGTAAAATTTATGTTAATTAAATTGCATTGTAAAATGCTTTTTAAATAAATATATAACCGCAGCTCACTCCTTCACATAAATATTTTAATATTTTTATATTTTATCGATTATCTAATTGCTCTGTACTACACCAGAAAACTATATTTTAAATTAAGGTATGTTAATAAAGTGATTGTCCCTTGTATTATGCACCACGAGATGCACTCACATGTCAATAATAAATTTCCTGTATCCTATATTATACTATTATTACTAAGTCACTATTTAACCTACCGCACACAAAAAAACTATTATACTTTAAAGTAGGACAGCATATGATTTAAAATTATATACATATAAAAAATGTACAGTGTCTAAAATCTTATTAATATTACGAACTTTAAACATAGGTATATAACTATTCTTTTTTGTAATTTTAAAATTTAATGCTCTTTAACTATCTATAACCGTATTTAAATATTAATAGCAACATTGACAACGCGAATCCAAAAGAAAGTCATCAACGCTCGAAAACCCAGTAGTCTCTCAAAGTCGCCGGCGATGGGCACGCAGACAATATAGGCACAGCCTGCGCGCAGCTCGTGATGAACATTGAATCGCGTATGGCGCGCGCACACCCCGCCAGACGGTCCATTTATTATTCTATTAAATTCGTAGCTTCCCATCGCGCCGATGCTGTCCTCTCCCCCCTCCGGTGCGCGTCGAAAGTCTTCCGTCTCTATTCTCGCTCCCCCGCGCTGTTTATCATTGTCGTCCGAGCCATTACAGAGCTGAGAGGCTAATGATTTTCGGCAATGCTTCGCTCTGGCTGTGAAAAGCTGTGATGCAATTATTTTATGCGTTTCATATGAAATCGCTCTATTGCAAGAATTTCGGAGTTTTGTTCATTTTATACGGTCTTGAATATTTTGCGTTTTCAATGTATACATAGACTGGCAATGTTTTACATACTGTATTTTGCTACTTAATGTATCTTATATAACATTTATTTCTTATATATAATTACAAATTTTACGTTTTTCTGTAGTGAAATTAGTAGAGTATCAAAATATGTATAACAGCATTTTAAATTATTCAATTGAAATACGAGCATAAAAATGTATGTTATTTTTATTCATTAGTTGCATGATAATTCAGACACTCATGTGTGTATATATATGTATATTTATCATCTTTCGTAGATAAGCAACGATTGAAAAAAGTGTTCCATTAACGTTCTAAATATAACTCGGAATGTTCTGAACATTTCTAACAGTATTGAGTAAATTACTTTAAAAATTATTATCCTTGAAAATTTATCTTGACGTAAATAATAAAATAAATAGAATATATATTCCACGTCAAAGCATCTCTATACTCTGTAAAACACCCCAATACTCATTACAATCACTGTATCTTTAACTAAACTAATTTTTCAGTACCAAAACTCTCGCTCCCTCTCTCTCTCTCTCTCACCAACCGAGCTATCACGAGTCGCTTTAAAAATTGAACCCCGAGACAGGCTTGCAAACCACCGCCGCCGCTGCCATCGTCGTCATAGTCGTCTCTCCTCTTCGTTTTATACGCGCGTAGGCATTATTGTATCCCATCGTCCCATGTGCGCGCGCGCCGTCATAACTGATTACACGGCTTGCGATCCCGCGCCGTATATCCCGAATAGCCTCGCGCGCGTAACCCTCCTCATTATGAACCTTATCAAGCCCGATGCAATATTCACAGCCGTAGCAATAAGGGTCTACGTCAGGGGCATACTGCTGCTGCAGCCGTGCAATTAAGTCCGGGTTCGCACACGCACACACATACATACATACATACACACACCCCGACGGATCTTCCTTATGCTTTTTCGTTTCTCCCCTATATCGACAAGGGAGAGAGAAAGACACGTACGCGCATATATATATATATATATATATATGCGTATATTACGCACACCCCCGATCGGCTTCCGTTTCGATGCAGTGCAGTAAACGGATATGGACCGGCTGTTTGTCGGTGGTGGTACAGTACTGCTGCTGTCGCAGGCGCGCTCGTCAATGTCGGAGAGGAGGCTGCGCGCCAGGGCTCGATTTATTGCTGCTAATGTTTGCACGCGCCCGTCTCGTGTGTGTGTGTGTGTGTGTATATATATATATATATATAGTAGTGTATGTATATGGACGAATGGTGGGAAAGAAAGAGAGAACCTTTACGAGCAAACGCCGAATTTATATGGGGTTTGGAAAAATGTGTATAGGATCGGTCATTTGCGCATAAGTTTCGTGGCAATTAGTTTTGGGTTGTGTGTGTGTGTGTGTGTGTGTGTATATAGGTGCAGGAGGTTCTTTGGAATTTCTATAGTCTCTAGACCGCAATCATGATGGTATAGGCCTACATTATAGTTTGTTGTTCTAATCAATTGTATAACGTTAGATAGTCATTTATATTTTTCTTGTTTAAGTTAATATTAATTTAACCGTCTTTTTTATTAATTTAATAATTACACAAGGAGTGTCAGACTTGTGATAATAATATCTTATTCAAGTTAAATTAAATCTGACGCGATCTTTTTTAACGAAATACTTTGGCTCCAATGACTTACCATCTGATACCGGTATGAGGACTTCTCTATAATAACTTTGTTGCAGCCTTTAAGTAAGATTCAGAGATTGAATTTCCTGATTGAGCTCCAACCTGTCACAAGGTCAATTTAATTAAAAGATACCTAATAAGATAATTCTTAATTAGATTTAAAATCACTATTTTTATCCTGTTTCCATAAAATGATATTCATGGAAAATCTCTTAATTATAGTTATCGAAATGAGAAATTTCAACTACGTGCCGGAATACATATAGACTGCTGGTACATATTAGAGAGAAAGAGGTGAATAGAAGTATAAATATTGATGGGAGAAAGAGAAGAGCCGGGGGTATAAATAGGAGAAAGGGAGTATTGATATTAAATTATTAATTACGCTTCTACCCATCTACACCTTGGCTCTCATTAGAAGTGCATGCATTTTCCCTCGTCGATCCTCGCGCGCTCACTCATCTTTCCTCCCTCGCTCTCTTTATGTTTGGGTCGGTATAAGCGATCCTTTACGCGTCAAAGTTTAGAGGGCACGAGGTTATTAACGACTTGTTGTTTGTTGCAATCGCACTTAACGGCAAGGCACGCTTTGCATTTTTAAGACCTCGTTTTCGCGTAGCACGCGAGTTCGCCCGGCGACCCCTTCCACAGTATCGTCGTTGTTTTTACGAGCCGGAAACTTTTTAATTAGAAAAAATTTTCCTTCCCTCCCCTCCACCCTTGTCCACCTTTCCCCAACGGCTCGCTTTTTTTGTAAGCAATCACGTTTTTAATTACATCCAGTTCGTCGCAGTAAATTATTAGTCTTAAAATTCGTCCGGAGAATAATTTTTATAACGCTGCTACGTTTTCGATGTATATATATATGTATATACATTATATATATAACGTTATCCGTGGCCGTTGAATTTCCCAAAGTTTTAATTAAAATGAGTACATTAGACTGGGTAAACGTAAAGAGCACACAGCTATTTTAAGACCCACTTTCGAAACTGTTTGTTTACATCTACGCCTGTATAAAAGTTACTTTTTCCCATTAAAAGTTTTTTTAAACATTAATTAACTAAAGTATAATAATAATGCCAATGTTGAAAGCAGAGTTTTAGACCATTAACAAATATGCAAACCCAACTTTTAATTTCGAGCCATATACGCTCCTCTCTATATTTTCCATCAGTACATGGATAATGTATATTATATACACCACAAATAAAAGAATTTTTTTACATTGTTCATGTTACACAGGTAAATATACTAAAGAACTAATGCTTTCTTTTTGCTACTAAATAAATTATAAATATTAGATAAAGAAATAACCTATACTTTCACCAAATCTCATCAACAAAAACGTCCGTTATTTTCTCCCCAACAATCGCGTTTCGATAACGAAATCAGCACGACAAAGCCAGCGGCCACTTGCATTTTCCTCCAAGAGAGTATATAGACGCGTCGCGTCGACGAGTTTGGAAACGCTGCAACAGCTCCGGAGTTTCGGCTGCAAACTGGCTCTCGGCGAGCAAGCGAGGTCCCGCCTAAAAGCTTTGCGCCATCAGTCTCGAAATGTCTTTTTCAGCCTCCATGCGCCCCGAGGCACCACCGCCGCTGCCGTCACCCTATATATATATATATGTGTGTGTGTGTGTGTGTGTGTGTGTGTGTGTGTGTGTGTGTGTGTGTGTGTGTGTGTGTGT
>JAYJLV010086262.1:0-13638 GCA_036873485.1 Torymus texanus | reverse complement strand
CTGAACCATTTTTCTCTATCTGGCTTAGGTTCCGAGAAATCCGGGTGCGGCGATTAAAATGGGTCACCGTGTATATAAAATTACACGGCTACAAGAGCCCAGTTATCTGGCTGCTTTTTTCACAGTGCACAAGCCCAAGCCAATCAGTAGGGTTGTGCAACCTAACTTGTGCCTCCGTTCGTGAATAACAAACGGGCGAAAAGGTGTTCCATTTGCAAGGAGCACGTTTCTGGAACTCCCTTCTCTCATCTTTGCGCCACTTATCATCTCTTTATTCGTTCAGGAGGGTGGTGCCCCAGCACCTATTCGCTCTCGACGCCTATCCTCTGTATGAGAGCACGTAGAGCTGCAAGCACGAGGACCTTCGTTTTATGTATATTGTTGACTCCCGTATTGTATTGTTTTTACGTTTTATTTATTTTTCTATTATCAATTGTATTATCTGCAAATTGTATTCATTTTATTTTTTTTATACCTTGTTTTTTGTTGTAATATGTGCATTGCATATAATTCATTGTATTAAGCGTTTTGCCGTGAATTGCATCTATCTATCTCTCATCTGGCACATGGGACAGCGGCGCGTACGCTGGTAAACACTGATAGTAGATTTATGGAGCCTTTTCCGCTGTAATAACCAATGAGAATATTTTTTTAGTATAATGGAGCCCAGGCTCCGTAAAATCACTGTGTTAGAGAGAGACGGCACTATAGAAAAAACATACGTCGGGCTCCATAAACATACATATCGATATTTATATACAGGGTGGGCCATTTTACTGGATCCACTCAAATATCTTCTAAAATAACCGGTAACGAAAAAAATTGTTACTACAAAAGTTGTCCAGGATAAAGAGGGCCATCTGTCTGTGCAATTAGTTTTGACCTTGAACTTTACTTTCAAGGACATTTGAAGGTCAAAGTGCTTTTTTCAATGGGAACCCCTATTTTTGACACCGGATTCGGAATGAGCGGAAAATTTTACGTCCGAAACGGTATTCGAAATTTTATGACCCTTAGAAGGTCACTTCAAGGTCAGATTTCAGAAAAAAACCCGTGTTTTCATGAATATTGGAGGTCAGGGTGTTTTTTCCAATGGAAACGCCTATTTTTGACACCGGATTGGGAAAGAGCGGGAAATTTTACGTCCGAAACGATATTTCAAAATTTCTTTTATGACCCTTAGAAGGTCACTTCAAGGTCAAATGTTAAAAAATCCTGTGGTTGCTATTTAATTGCATTTTCTGATAGGATAATCGCAGTTGAACGACCTTGTAAATATTGACCTTGAAAATGTGCTGCACGATCTTGCCGATCCAGTCAAAAATTACCGGCCCAATTTCGGGCCCGAAATAGGCCGGTAATTTTTAACTGGGTATCGATCCCTTAACTATTCCCTTATCAATAAAGATAAATTTCCATATTGAACTTAACCTCTACTTATGTATTGTTGGAATAGAGATTTTTCTAATTAAAGATAATTTTGAATATTGAATTTTGCCCCTACTTATTGTTGCAATATGTATAAAATATTTTATAAGAACGCCTAAGGTTGTATCAAACTTTTAGTTACTTACTGGGAAGCATTTTTTGTAGTAATTGAATAAAGAGAGTGTTGTTGAAGTTTACAAAGATATTTTGCTATTTTCATATTTTAATTTCATTGTAATTAAAATAAAAATCCATACTTATAAAAGTAAAAAAAATCATAGTTGAACCAAAACTTGATCATGGCTGATTATCCTCCTAATCATATTGTTGGTATGATAATAGTTCTAGGAGAATTTCACAACAATTACCGTTCAGCGGCTCGACGGTACGCAGAACGGTTTCCTTTGAGGAGGCATCCTAAACACACGAGAATACGAAGATTATCCGAAAGAGCGCGGGGTGGACATCTTGTTCGTCAACGAGGGCATCGCTAATACGACGAAAATGAGCCTCGTGTTGTAACCGTCCTAGCAGCTGTTCATCTCGATCCGCACATAAGCAGTCGGAAAATTGAAAGGGAAATGGGTATACCACGAAGAACGGCTTTAAGAATTCTGAATACTCTTCCTTATCATGCCTACCACATAACTTTAGTTCAAGAATTAAGGCCAAATCACATTCAATTACATGTTGAATTTTGCCAGTGGGCTTTAGGAATGATACAAAATGACCCAGAATTTTTTAGATTTGTTATGTTTTCAGATGAGGCTAAATTTTACAGTGATGGTCAACTGAATAGACATAATTGCCACTACTGGTCAGATGAAAATCCCCACTGGCAGAGGGCTGTTGATCGTCAAAACCGATGGAGCCTTATAGTGTGATGTGGCATAGTCGACGGTTACCTGATTGGACCTTATTTTTTTGAAAGAAATGTAGGTAAACATAGCTATTTGGAATTGCTGAGGGATCGATTGCCAGAACTTTTGGCGGAAGTCGATTTAGAAACACGACGAAGAATGTGGCTACAACAAGATGGTGCAGCTCTCCATTTTGCACGAATAGTACGTACATTTCTGAATCAAAATTATAATGAGAGGTGGATAGGTCAAGGAGGTCCAGTTAACTGGCCTCCGAACTCACCAGATATAACAGCCCCTGACTTTTACTTGTGGGGCTACTTGAAGAATGTTGTTATTGCACATCGGCCAACAACTAGAGAAGACATGATGGACCGTATTCGTCGAGCTTGTGCAGCAAACCCAAGACAGACCTTGTTCAGGACAGTACAAAATTTTCAAAGGCGTGTAAATTTGTATCTTCAAGCTGATGGAGGGAATTTTGAACATTTAATGTAATATGATAAAAGTGAGAGGCAAGGAGACTCACATTAAACAAGCACCCCTGTGAGAGGCAAGGGGACTCACGTAAAACAAGCACCCCAGTGAGAGGCAAGGGGACTCACGGTAAATAAGAATCCCAAAGGAAACATAACATACGTCCACGTCGTTGTTTCTAGGTAACGCTAAAAGTAAGGACAACCTTTTCAAGGTCAATATTTTCAAGGTTGTTGTCACATTGCGGTTGAATATTCCTCATAGAAGTATATCAACTACGATTATTCTATCAAAAAATGCCATTAAATAGCAACCACAGGATTTTTTAACATTTGACCTTGAAATGCCCTTCTAAGGGTCATAAAAAATTTGGAAATACCGATTCGGACGTAAAGTTTCCCGCTCTTTCCTAATCCGGTGTCAAAAATAGGCGTTTCCATTCGAAAAAACACCCTGACCTCCAATATTCATGAAAACACGGGATTTTCAGGAATTCGACCTTGAAGTGACCTTCTAAGGGTCATACAAAATTTGGAAATACCGATTCGGACGTAAAGATTCCCGCTCTTTCCCAATCCGGTGTCAAAAATAGGCGTTTCCATTGGAGAAAAACACCCTGACCTCCAATATTCATGAAAACACGGATTTTTCTGGAATTTGACCTTGAAGTGACCTTCTAAGGTTCATAAAAAAAATTTCGAAATACCGTTTCGGACGTAAAATTTCCCGCTCTTTCCGAATCCGGTGTCAAAAAAGGGGTTCCCATTTAAAAAGAAAACACTTTGACCTTCAAATGATCTTGAAAGTAAAGTTCAAGGTCAAAACTAATTGCACAGACAGATGGCCCCCTTTATCCTGGACAACTTTTGTAGGAACAATTTTTTTCGTTACCGGTTATTTTAGAAAATTTTTGAGTGGATCCATTAAAATGGCCCACCCTGTATATATAAAATATATAAACATTAATTTATTTAACATATTTTCTTAGTTCAATGTGTTGCCAAAACGCTTTCTACGTAGTATTTTTCGTTAAAAAATTAATTAAAAAATTATTCTTGTAAAATGGTTGTAAGAAATTGGTTCTTGATGTGGCTTACGTTTGTGTGATAAGACCCAAATCGGTAGAAACTGGTGGTACGTTTCTATAGAAGTTTATTGATATTTTTGCTTATATCTTCAGTAATTTTTCAAATATGTCACTCAAACTTTTTTTACAAGTTTAGAATAATATATAGATCGATAAATCAACCATTATTGTCACCACCGAAATAATTAACATCATCACGGAAATGAACGTAAGCAATTTTAATTTTAAAAAATATATTATCTTTACTATATTTCTTCTCTCACCCATCCTTCTCCTAACATCATAATCCTAATTCCACATACAAGTTTTCGGGGGTTCGTCTAGGATATATAAGTCACCACAACAAATGTTTTTATGATTTCTCTCTACTTTTCATTTTCTTTTCTACCTTCTATTCTATAAAGTGAAATAAAGTGAGTGCGCGAATAGTTTTATAAAAAGAAAATCTACGGAAAACTTTAAAAACTGGATTTAAAAAAAAAAATTAAATATTCAGTGGTGTTTAAAAAAAAAAACAAATAAATAAATAAACAATGAAAACAAAAAAACGTAACTTTAACTTAATTAAAAATAAATAAAAAGTCGCGTTAATATTTAAAACAATTGAATGAAAAGAAAATAAATTAAAACATGCCCCAAAACCTATGAATCATTAAGAATGATCATGTGCCACGGCGTCTGAAATATAAATAAATAAATAATTTATAACGTGCCCCAAAACCTCAGAATCGGCCAGAACCATCACATGCAACGGCCTCTGCAATATAAATAAATATATCAATTAAAATATGCTCCAAAACCTCTGAATCGAGATCGAGCACGTGCAGTGGCCTCTGAAATAGAAGATTATGTTTGAATCGAAGAAATTGAATTGAAAAATACACAATTTCACTAACAGCTTATGCGGTATAAAGACCGTGCTGTAAATTGAAATTAAAAAGAAATAAAAGAGACATAACTATAAATAAAATGTCAAGTAAAACTAAAAAAATGATAAACAAATAGTGACATCAGCCTATGCGGTACAATAACGGTAGTTAACATTCAAAATTACATAAATTTATAAGTAAAAATACCATATACGGTACAGAAACCGTGCTGAAAATTTCAATTAAATGAATATAAAAAGGTGAACTTAAGACATTTAAAAAAAAATTTTTAAGAATAAAAATATAATATATCAATAAATAATTAAATAAATAATCAAATTAAATACATATAAAATACATATAATCAAATATACTAAAGTAATGTTTAGCAATTTACAATTATCACTTGATTATTTACATGATACAAAATTGTTACCGTGCAAGTTTAATATTAATTTCAACAAAACGAAGAAAAATTTAATTAATCTTAATTTTATGCTAAATGTAATAAATAATAAACAAAAGTATTGTCAATACAGATACTGCATATACAACTGTTTCCAAATTAAAAATATCCTACAGAATAGCCTGAAGCATAAATCTCCAATAGGAGGGCACAGAGGTGTATCAACAATGTATAACAGAATCAGACAACAGTATCAGTGGAAAAATCTGAAAGAAGATATTCAGCGAAGAATTCAACCATGTTTGAACTGTCAACTAAAAAAGCTTATTAAATTAAAAGCTAAACAACCCATGGTCATAACTAATATACCTGGAATCCCATTCGATAGGAGAGTTTAAGAGAAAGAAAAAGAATATATATTGCCTTGTACAATCATTCTACTCGACTTAATCCCCGTATTAGCTTAAGGTTTGGTAGGATACGACTGCGGTGCGAGGTCACTCAATATAATGACCATTTCAAGCTTAGAAGTAGAAGAATGTCCGGTTATGACGAATAATTTGAATATCACCAAGCGATATATTCAACTCTTACAAATTAATGAATTTAGTACTAAGGTGTTCCAATCTAAATTAGAAATTCATCGAACTATATAAGATTGCGGTATGTTTTCACACAATTCTATTGTGCACAACGGTGAACATGAATATATTTCCGAAATAAGTCGCGAAAAATGTAAACAAGCGCACGAAACGGGAATCTTATGATTTGATAATCATGTCGTAAGAGACCTGCGAGTAAATTACATGGTTACGAATTCAATGATTAACACAGGATCAATTAAACAAGATGGTAGATGCAACGTAGCTAGTTTTTCGAATCCCTACGCTACATTGAAAAATGTAATAGTCCAGGGAACGTTAAAAATAACCCTTAAAGAACATACAGGTTCAGTAGAGATAAACAACAATAAAATACAATTACGCTCTGGTACTCACTGCACCTTGACCGATTTACCCTGCGTAGATGACGAAGGAGGATATACCTTCTGGGATATCATACCTGCCGCCAGGTATGAATTTTATAAATACGGATTACTCTACGAGAGTTTAGCAAACACAATTTTTTATCCAACCCCTAATTTCGAACAAACTATTTATTCATTATCGACGACGCAATAACTTTTTCTCTAATAGCCAAAGGTAAACTTAATGTTTGCGGTTATGAAATATTTAAAACAAAGCATCCTAAATTACTAATTCTTGAAACCGTTAAAGGTATATCCTTCGTAGATCATAAGAAAATAGATGTAGATAACTTAATAGGGGAGGGTCAGACCTCCGGATCACGGATTCGGCTGAAACTTTGGGATAAGTTTTTGGACGTAGAAATATGAAGAAAGCTACATTATTAGACCCTAACGCTAAAAAAAATTGAAGCTATGGACATTTTAAGCTTGATTTTAAAAACATCTTGAAAAAGGCCTCTTCTTAAAATGGTAACCATTTGTATTTGAAAAATGTTAAATATCATTTGAAAAATAGAAAATAAAACTAGAGGAAATGAGCTTTCATTCACTTGTTTAAAGATTAAAAAATGTTGATTTTTTCCAAAGTTATAAAAGTTTAAAATTGAACATCGAAAATGCACTAAAATGTACAAGCAATTTAACAGTCAATTTTAAGAGATTAAACAGTGCATTTTCGGTGCCCAATTTTAAACTTTTATAACTTTGGAAGGAATCAACATTTTTCTATTTTTGAAGAAGTGAATGTAAGTTTATTTCCTCTAGTTTTATTTTCTATTTTTCAAATGAAATTAACATTTTTCAAATAGAAATGGTTACTATTTTAAGAAGAGGCCTTTTTCAAGACTTTTTTCAAAATAAAGCTTAAAATATCCATAGCTTCCATTTTTTGAACGTTAGGGTCTAATAATGCAGCTTTTTTTTCATATTTCTACGTCCAAAAACTTATCCCAAAGTTCCAGACGAAACCATGATCCGGAGGTCTGTCCATCTCCTAGTTAGATATATTACTATATGTAAATTCGAAGTTTGTTTTCGTAGAAAAGCATATAAAAACCCAAATTAGACGTCTGTATGAAGATATTATAAATCAGAAATGCAAAAAGGAACACCGCATCCTAAAAACGTTCTTGCGATTGCGACCCAGTCACCAGATCAGTTCGTCTACAACTTAAGAGGACATATGATTGAGGGACGAACAAATCGATTTTTTTTATTTGCGCTTTTTATAGCAAATTTTCCATAGAATACAATGCAATCAGCCGCATTCCAAAATTCAATTTCGTTTAAAAGATACAGCTAAAACTGTAAAGTTACTTTTTTCACATATTTATGGATTTTATCCTACGAAATAGAACAAACATTATATTTATTATTATTAATCTTATTTCATATTTTAAATTATATAAAAGTAGCATGTACTATGCGCACTTTAAGTATATATTCCAAAAGGTGCCAGTAATGTGCAATAGTAAGCGAAGTAAACGAATTTCAATGATAATTTTTAGATTTCAAATAACTTGCGTTTTTGACGTCACTGACGAACTCATTGCTGATGTACATCGAGCGCCTTGCAGAGAACACATCTATTGTCATTATAAACGAACCTATATAGTGTTTTAACTTAGAGTAGAAATCTCCCCATATACTTATTCTACCTTGAGAGTAGTATGTAATATACACCTATGTTTCTTTCTCAATTGAGCCACTGGATCGGTCTGGGTTTCGTGCCAGCGGTCGAGGGGAAAAGACTTAAACTCACTTAACGCTGAAAGAATGTTTATTGAGGAACTCACGTAATACAGAGGAAACGACAGTGATAAATATGTTAATAGAATGATTAATTGACAGTAATGTAATAATAATATCGAAGTTAATTGAACTGTTGATGGAAGGTCCGGTTGATGTGATCTGCTCTAGATGCTGGACGATGTGAGACTGAGAGCTGGTTCAGACTCCGCTCCGTCACAGCCGGCGGAGAGAACGTCCTAGGCGAAAGCCCGCGTGGGCGGAGCGCGCCGCATCCGTGCGCGGGAGTTCAGCCACGTGGCTTAACATCCTGCCCGCCTTGCACTCTCCTGAGAGCAACCATGTTTGGTCTGACTCAACTGGGAGTTTGCACAGTTTTGTGATTGGTCGAACGTACTCGCCGCTGTGGGTGCGGACGGTTGTCGCGCGGACGAGACCATCATTTCCTGGATGAGTGGAGGTGACGCGGCCCAGTGGCCAGCGGCCTAACTGGAGCATCGATGGATCGAGGACCAGGACGATATCTCCCACAATGAGATTTGGCTGCTTTTCTTGCCACTTGTTGCGTTGCTGAAGGGTGTTCAGGTAGTCCCTAGACCAACGGACCCAGAATCAGTTCCGGAGAGCTTGCACCAAGCGCCAGTGTCGCAGGTGGTCGAGACTTTCTGGGGCGTCATCTCCGGATGGTTCCGGGATGTCGTTGAGGGCGAACCCCGCCAGAATGTGGCCTGGCGTCAGGATGTCGCGGTCATCAATGTCTCCAGAAAGAGGGATTAATGGCCTGGAGTTGAGGACGAGTTCCACCTGAGCGATGAGAGTGCTCATCTCTTCGTAGGTGAGCGGACGTTGTCCGACCACCCTTTTTAGGTAGGATTTCGCGGATTTCACGGCTGCTTCCCACAACCCGCCGAAGTGGGGTGCTACCGGAGGAATGAAACGCCAGACGATCATGTCTTTTGCTAGAGCGCCGGTGACGAGTCCCCAGTCAATCTCGGCTCCTCTTAGCATCGCTCTCAATTCGGCGTCGGCGCCGTGAAAGGTAGTCGCGTTGTCAGACCAGATCTCGATAGGCATGCCCCTTCTAGCCGTGAACCGTTTTAGAGCGGCGATGAAAGAGTTCGTCGTTAAGCCTCCGACGATCTCGAGTTGGACGGCCTTCGTGGCGAGGCATACAAAGACGGCGAGGTAGCCATTGGTGGTCCGTATACCCCGAACTTTGGACGCCTTGAGATGGAATGGTCCTGCGTAGTCGAGTCCAGTCTTGGCAAAGGCGCGAACCCTGGCGATTCGTTCCTGAGGGAGGTCTCCCATCAGCTGCCTTGAGGGCCTTGGTCGACTCTTGGCACATATGACGCACTTTCGCCCGAAGGCCCGGACGAGGTTCCAAGTGTCACGAACTGTGTATGCGTAGGTCAGAGTGTGGCCTCCATGCATCGAGGCTCGGTGCGCTCTATCGACCACCAAACACGTTAGGTGACTCTTCTTTGGCAGGATCACTGGATGTCGTTGTAAGTACGGCAAGACTGCTTTATCAAGTCGACCACCGATTCGAATGACACCAGTGTGGTCCAAGAAAGGATCTAAGCACCCTAGAAAACTGTGACGCGAGAGCCCATGCCCCTTGCGAAGAGTCGTGAGCTCTAACTGGAAATGGGCCTCCTGCACGAGATGAACGCAGACCAGGTAGGCCTTCAAAAGTTCGGCCGCTGATGGAGGGGACGACAGCAGTCTGTCCTTAGACCGGTGTCGTGGGCAACACCGGAGACAGAGAGCGACGACACTGGTGAGGGTCCCCAGACTGGAGAAGTTGGAGGTCAAATCCGCTGATTCTGTTGTCATCTGTATCTGCCCCTGGAGTTGAGGCCGTTGCACGGTGGCAAAGCACTGCGGAGTGTGAGGCAAGTGCTCAGCTCCTAGAGACAGCCAGTGGGGTCCGGCCCACCAATTCCGTTTCCGACGCAAGGCATCTGGAGCGACTCCCTGGGAGGCAAGATCCGCGGGGTTGTCCCCGGAGGGCACGTATCTCCACGTCACCATAGGCAAATCCCGTTTAATTTGAGCGATCCGGTTGACAATGAAGATCGCCAACGAGACGCCTCGCCGTCCAACCAGCTTTACACGATGGTGGAGTCGGACCAAGCGTAAACGTTCCTGACCCGATAACCGTACACGTTTATCACCTTACGCAAGAGCTGTGCCAGAAGGGCGTCTGCACAAAGTTCCAACCGAGAAATGGTCTCCGTCCGGACTGGGAACACTCGGGTTTTTGCCACCAGGATCTTTGGTCCGGACATGTCGCGATTGCCAATTCCCTCAAGATAAATTACCGCATCGTATTGGCCTGGCTGGCGTCAGCAAAACCGTGGAGATCGAACTGACTCTCCGAGGTAGTGCCTAACCATCGGGGGAGACGTAGCGAGGAGATGGTCTTCATCTGGGTGGCGCAGGTCGCCCACCTGGTTTTCAGCTCCGCGGTAAGGGGGTCGTCCCACCCAAGTTTGCAGCGCCATATATCTTGCATCAGAATCTTGGGTGTGATTAGAATTGGACTTAGCCAGCCGAGGGTGTCGAACAGCCTCGCGATGACTGAGAGAATTCCCCTCTTTGTTGGTGTGGAGATTACCAGGGTGGTCGGGAGCGTAAGTCTGAACTCATCTTCCGATGGAACCCAGATCAGGCCGAGTGTTCTCACGGGCTGCTCGGATTGAAGGTCCTTCCACTGAGAGCGCAACTTCGCAGCGCTCGGGAGATCCTCTATCAAGCTGGGATGATTTGCGACCCACTTCTTTTAGCGGAAACCCGCCGCTTTCCAATAGGTTGATGATTTCATCTCGGAGCTGTCGGGCGGAATTAATGTCATCGGCTCCGCTGAAGATGTCGTCAACATAGGTGGATTCCTCTAGCACCTTTGCTGCCCTGGGGTAGCGATGAGCTTCATCACGGGCGAGTTGCAGCAACACCCGTAACTCCAGATATGGAGAACAAGCGAGCAACTGAATGACCCGCTCTTGTCCGGTCATTCGATCCATCCAGAGGATGCGTTGCATGTCGATGTCACGGGGGTCCACCGCTACCTGACATCGAGTAACGGTGGAGTCTCCATCGGAGGAAGACCACTACTAATTCCGTCTGCAAGGAGGGCCCAGTGTGCAGCAGGGAGTTCAGAGAGGTACCGGTCGGTGTCCTCAAGGAGCCGTCAAAGACCACGCGGAGCTTCCTTGTTTGGTCGGAATTCTGCCAGATTCCGTGATGGGGTAGATACGAGACACGGCCTTCTCTCGAGACGTCCTCGTCCGTAACATCCCTCAGATGGCCGAGCTCCTCGTATTCATGCATGAATCTCCAGTATTCCCTACCGTACTCCGGATCCTTCTCCATCCTAGCCATCGTGCGTCTGAGGGAGCGTCGGGCTGCGAAGAATGTTCCACCAAGATCCAGACAGAATTCTTTCATTAGTGGAGGCGGACCATGTACCTTCCGGTCGCGTCTCTTGAGTATCCCTCTACGAACGACCTCTCACACTCAATGTCGTCGGGCGAATTGCGTACGCTCCGTACCTCCTCGAGCTCCCAGAACTGTTTCAGAAGGTCGCGTAGTTGATCGTCCGATGCCTGGCCAGTGACGAAGGTCGACTTCTCGTGGATTCTCGATGGTGCCTCCACCGCTCAGAAGATGATCCATCCCAAGGAAGTCCATTGAGCGGACGGTTTGCCCTGTACCCCTTTCCGTACTCTTTCGAGCAGAACTCTTGAGTAGACATCAGCTCCCAAGACTAGGGCGACTCTCCGCGGGATCAGGAAATTGGGATCCGCCAGATCCAAGCCTTTAAAGTGGGTCCAGTGACCTGTTCGGGCCGCCGAGCTGGGTGTCACAATTCCGAGGTCCTGGAGGACTAGGGCCGTGATACTCAGTGTGCCAAGACTCGATGGCCTTAGTTGGATGTCGTAAGTTGAGCTCAGATGAGCAGTGCACGAGGACCTACCATAATATACGGTAAGCTGGTCAATCACCTTAGCAGTTAAGCGTCCTTGGCCTCCAATAGTTTTTCCATCATCTAAATGCTTCTTTCCAAAACTCTTCTTTAAATTCCTCAGTCTGTTCTCATTCGCTTCTGAATGTGTCCTACACACTCGTTCTTTTCAACGTGCAGTTCATCTCCATATGGTTTGGCCTCACACAAAGCACTATAAACTTTGGAATCTCCATTTCCAATGTAATGGTGGTACTTTACTCCATACTTTTCTTCGGATCTTCCAAACATTCCTAAAATTCCATCCACTTCCAATCTTTCCGGCACTTCCTTCATGATTTGCTGTGCAGTTGGCTTTATGATTACAGTACCACTCTTCATATTCTTCTCTGTGTTTTTTTTATTTTACCATTTAATACATGCCTTGCAAAAAACTGTTCTTGATAGATATATCAAGAACTTGTTATGAGCGCAAACCAATCGAACTTGAAATTCCTTGTAACGAATAAAATCCCCTTTTTCTCCATGATCCATCACCGGATACATCCAAGCCTTAATTTCCAGCTGGTGTTAACACTGTTTCTTTTTCACTGCATATTGCATAGAAGTTTGTGCCACTATTTCACACACTTCACTCAAATCTTCATTCACATGGTCATAAAAACTGTGTGCTACAGGTGGTAGCAAATCCATGATTCCACAAAAAGTCTGTAGTCCAGCATATCCCTGTCCAATTGCTCTCAATACAAGAACACTACGTCTGTTCACCTCATAACCATTTACTCGAGCTCCAACTTGTTCGCTTGTGTTTATAATTTTTGTGTCAGAGCAATTTCTACACACAATATTGAGTGTGGGACCCAGTCCTCGAATATCTTCTTCTGTTATTATAATTTTTCCATGACAGCTGGCACAAACAAGTAATTTTTCAAGTCCTGGGAACAGAATGTTGATATCTATTATCCTATTTCTTGTTGTTGATGGATTTATAGATGTATCTCTTATTTTGTCTGATGATGTACATCTTTTTCTTTTAGTTGATGCAATGCTTTCTGTATTTATTTTAATCCCTTATGTTTCTTTTTTCTTCCAAATTTTCTCTTTTTTCCTGCGGATCCTGGTGTTTGATTTCTCTTATCGGAGTCCATGATTTCTGATTAATATCTAAGTACTCTTGTGCCTTGATATAAATAACACAAATTAAACAGCTGACTCACTGAACTCACTAAAACAAAAAAATTAACTACACTTTGCACAGTGTAGTTAATCTAAATACACTATTTTTCTATACACTCAGCTCAAAGAGTATTGCAAAAAAAATATATGTCACACTAAATAAATTGCATTAAAAAATGCAGAAATAATTGTATACTTAAAGTATGTAAATATAGCACGTTTAAATCCCAACGACTGTAGCGCCGAAATCACTGAAATAGGTTGTTAAGCCACGTGGCTGAACTCCCACGCATTCGCTCTGCCATCCTGGCCGCCACGTTGGATTCCCGCGCACTGAGGCGGCGCGCGCCGCCCGCGCGGGCTTTTGACTAGAACGTTCTCTCCACCGGCTGCGGCGCCTATACAGTGCGTCCCAAAACTATAGAAACACCTAGTTTTTACACGGTATAAGTAGTGTAAGTCTCGCAAATTAATGTGATAATCAGTCAGAACTTTTTTTACATGTTTCAAAGATAAAACCCAAACGAAATCAATCGCTTTAAGGTGTTAAAAGCCATAAAAATATATTTTTTATTCACTTTATTTAAAA
>JAYJLV010086251.1:0-13639 GCA_036873485.1 Torymus texanus | reverse complement strand
TACATGTTACCCAAAGATTTCGTCCGAAAATTTCTTAAGGAGTACTCTTCTATATGCGTCTATATTCGTTGGTAGTACATATCGATGGATTTTTAATATTTTACTGATATAATATAAATATTTATATACTTATGATGACAGATATAATATTTCAACATTTTCATTATTTTTGCCAATCGTAGAAAATTTAAAATTGTTCAGTTATGTATTTACAAAAATTGATATTTTTATTTGGTATTCAAAGGTATGTACTTATAGTTTTACTGATTAAGTTTACTTCGTAACATAATATACACCTAAGTAAAATTGTTATTGGCGGGAATAAAAGCATTTAAATATATATAAATATATTTAAATTTCACAGTTATAATGAACAGGTGGATTTTTAACCTAAAATTTTGTTTAATATTTAGAACATTTTGAAAAGTCAAAATTATATAAAATCTGTTATTTCTGGACAACGATAGGATTTGGAAAAAATTTAGGGAAAAGAATTAAACTATAATAGCATCAACAGTTAAAAAGTTCATTATAATTCCATTTTTTAATTTGGTTTAAACGTACATACGTTTTCACCGGTTAAATTTACTTCGTAACTGATAAGTAGAAATAAAACAAATATTGGAAAAAACAAAAATATTTACGTGTAATTATGAATTTGAAAACTTTACGATTTATGATACAGTAATTTCAATGTTATTATTTGTTCCAATCGTAAACAATCATTATAATTGTATAATAATAGATGAAGCAAAATATATCTTAATTCCTCGCCGACTAAATTTAGAATGATCTTTTTTAAAATTTATTTGAAATATACTATTCCTATCAGTAGTAAAGTAATTGATGAACCTTTAACATTTAAAAATAATAATGCACATATTCTTTAGTTCTTCATTTGCTTTAATTGTAGAAAAATATAATTACGTATGAGCAAAATTTTTATTTCAAAATTTTCACCGATGAGAGTTACTTAGTATGTAAATATTATTATTATCGTCGTGAAGAAAACTAAATGAGGTTATATAGGCGAATACAAACTCAAGTATACTTCAATCTAAATATTTTTGAAGCTAATTTAAACAAATTTCATAATAATCTTCTTGTCTTAAAAAAGTTATGGATGAAATTTGCCATCACAATAAGACTGTTTTGATTGGTTGTTGTAGACTCATTAGATTGGTCTATACAGAATAGGCGCGAAAATCTAATATGTTCGAATTATAAGTATTTATAACTGAATAATTAAAATAGTATAAGAAAAATTTCAATATCCTATTTATCAAATTTATTTTATTGTTTTTTAATTTAAGCTGATTGGCAAAAATTTTAAATTGAAATTAACTTGATCATGTGCTCATAATATAAAACAAATATAAATAAATAAAGAAAATAACGGAAACCAATACGCGCGAAGAGCGTTGAATCTAGATAGTAATTTAAAAAATAGATAAGGACATATCGATTCTTACATTTCATTTAAAATGATTGGTAAACAATAGATAAGTCTTTTAATTTATATTTTATTAATAATTTAACTATGACCTTTATTATAGTCTAAACCAGGCGAGGTTAAGGAAGCTGTAAAATATGCGATAGAAATAGGTTACCGCCATATTGATACTGCAGCGTTTTACGAAAATGAGAAGGAAGTTGGACTTGCTATTCAAGAAAAGATTAAAGATGGAACCGTGAAAAGAGAAGAAGTTTTTGTTACTACAAAGGTAATAAATAAATTTATAAAATAATTATCTGAAGATTATATAAAATTGAAACCAATTACAATATTCATTAACTAAAATTATTATGATTATTTTAATTTTATCACTTTAAAAAAATTATCAATAATTTATAGTTATGGAGCAATACACATAAGACTGAAAATGTCGTCCCGTCGTGTAAAAAATCTTTGGAAAATCTTGGGTTGGAATATATCGATCTTTATCTTGTTCACTGGCCATTTGCTTTTATGGTAATGATTAAAGTATTTATATTACAAAAGACAAAGATTAAAAAATAATTAAAATATCTATTTTGCAGGAAGGGGATGAGTTAATGCCACGAGATCCTTCCGGAAAATTACTTCTTGCCGAAACTGATTATCTAGACACGTGGAAAGGAATGGAGGAATGTAAGAATCAAGGTCTCGTACGTAGTATTGGCGTCAGTAATTTCAATTCTCAGCAAATCACAAGACTACTTGGTGCAGCAAAAATCCAGCCTGTAAATAACCAGGTAAATTATGTGATACGGTACATTACAGAAAAGAAATTCTTTTTGAATGAATTTATATTGTTATTTGGTTATTTGAATTATTCTCATTTCGTTGAGGTTGCAAAAGAAGTCACGTAGAAATTTACGGCGTGTATAGTAGATATCTCTCTGTAGAAAAGTATCAAGTTGTCATGAAAAATATTTATTTATTAAATTATTTTTAATAGATCGAAGTATCCATAAACTTGCCTCAAAAGCATTTAATTGAATTTTGCAAAAAGAACGATATTGTGGTTACTGGTTATTCACCTCTCGGTAGGCCTGGAAATAAATTAGGTATAAAAAATTCATGGGATCACAACAATATTCAATTAATTTCTAAAAAATATGGAAAAACTCCTGCTCAAATTGCACTTAGATTTGTGGTATGTTTTATTTGCATTATTAAATACAATTATCAATTTGTATTATAACAACGGAAAATAACGAATTTGTGAATTTCAGCTTCAGATGGATGCTATTCCGATTCCGAAATCAGTGACGAAGTCACGTATAAAGGAAAATTTTGAAATATTTGATTTTAGTCTAACTCCTGAAGAGATGAGATCGCTTCATGATGTTGGAACTGGCGATCGTGTAGCACGAATAGAAGAGTGAGTGTTTTAAACAATCACGTCATAGCTTATAATTGTTTATTGATATATAAATACATATTTATTTATTTTATTACAGAGCTGCAGAGGCTAAATATTATCCATTTAACATTCCATTTTAAAAACTTTTATTAAATTATTTTTTAATTATATAATTACAATTTATTGTTAACATCGTAGTTATTTATATGTACATAAATTATATTATAAATTTAATTGAAAGAGATTAAATTGTGATATTTAAGTAAACAAATGAATACAATTTATTAAGCGACTTTTCATTTCCTTAAATTACGAAGTTCTTTTTAAAAAATAATTATCTATTGTTGTGCATTGCTATTAATAACTGCTTCATTAGAAGATTTACTCTTGGATTTACTAAACAAAACTAATTGTAAATAGAAACCGTTCTTTCTGTCCGCAACAATAGAAAATTACAATTTCTCCTACTCGTATTATCCCTTCTCCCCTTTTACCAGACCTTTTGGCGCTTTGAAATTTCCGCTATTACGTCGCAACTATACGCATCCACCGAGCGCAATCAGCGCACCGCCGAAAAATGTGAACCATAATTGCTATTAACGCAGCACCGCGTGATGATTCAACCAATAAAGCTTCATTCGCGCAGACGACGCATAAACAACAAACTACACGAACCCTGCATGCGAATTCTCTCCCTCTCTTTCCCTTTTCTCTCTGTCTCTCTTTCGCCTTGCGCTAGACGAGCAGTGGAATATTTTCTCTCCCCGACACCCGGTACTTTCCATTATTTAATCCCATTAAGACGAATCCCGCATGTGTCCACCTCGTATATTGCAAAGCTGTGGTGTGGTGAGCAATGATCAAGTGTAGTTCTTCTGCGAGTGCGGCCTCCCTTCCGTTCCCAAGGAGAACCAAATCTCACTGCATCGTACCCGATTACCGATGTCGATTTTGCGGATTCTCGCCCGTGATGCTTGCTGCTCATTGTACCAATTGCCAGGTCCTATGGTCTTTTCCTTTTTTTTCGATTTCAAGCTTGTTCAGTTATAAAATGATTTACAAGAGCTGCATAATGGATTTCGCGAGGATATAGATTGTTGGTGTAGATTGGTTTATTCCGGTTCCTATATATACATGAATAATTATTGAGGGCATCATAAAACTTATCCCATTTGAATTTAAAAGATGATGAATTAATATTTATTCATGTATTTTAAAACTAATACGACAAATACATACAGCAAAAATGATGTTCTTTTGTCTCGCACCAATTTGATTTTATATTATTTCTAAAATTTAACTTTCTTTATCTAATCATTTTTGTATGATCAAAAAGTTTTTCATAATTTCCAATCATATTTCAAATTTAATCAATATTATTTTGATTGATAAAAAGAATTCTGAAAATTCTAAAGAGAAAAGATTAAAATGTAGATTTGTTAAATCTGGAGATTCTGTTTAAATTGGAGTTTTGAGTTTTTTTTAAACTTCTGATTTTTCTATATGTATTATTCTCAAGTATAAAAATGTATACATATATACATTGTATACATTCCGATTTTTGCGGATATAACTAGAATGAAACAAAAATAATTTAATCCGATAACGTGCGATTATTCGCTATATTTGTAAATATACGTTTGATATGTTCTCCATTTAACAAATAATGTAATCACATCTTACTATTAAAAACTTCTTATTCAAAATTAAGATACATGGTGTTAAAAAATGCAAGGTTATTATTTATAACAAGGCAATTTAATGTACTGGTGAAACAATAAAGTAATACAAGATTATTAAAAATATCTTATGAATTTATTTACTAGTATCAATAAACAATATTAACAATTTCAAGTTTGAAAGAGTTTTCTCTAAATGCTATGACTTATAAAGAATCTATACATCGCGTAATGATGATTATACAAAAATTGCTATAAACTATTATACGTAACTTTTATTTTTCACGTATAATAATCATCTAAAACGGTTTAATAAAAATATATTGAACTCAAGAACAGATTTCATTGCTTAATTATGAGTAAGATAAGATACGTGAAAAATTATATTATTTTTTAACGTTAAAATTAAGGAAACATATAATTAAGTAATAGGAAACCTAATTGAAAAATGAAATAGTTCTTTTTTTTACTTAGAATTGTTCCGTTAAAAATTTACGTAACTAATTTGACTATTATTATTATTTTTTTAAAGATTTGTATTATCATTGCATTATGAATACCAACTAATTCAATTAACAATAATAAAACACACTAGTAATTTTACCATATTAAAAATAATAGATCTAAATTTTTATGTAGTTTTTTCCTTTAGGATTAACAGATTTTGTAATGTGATTACATAATTTTTCTTGCCACTCGTGGCGTAATAAAAAGTAAAAATCATGCGCGTAAGATAACCGCGTAAGCAACCCGTCCACGTCTTGCTCCTTATCAGTCGTTCAATCAACTAAAAGACACTCCATAGATGCACGAGCGTTTCTCGATAAGTTCGTTATTCATTCCTCTGCCACAAACAAAGATTCTTTATTCAAAAAATCATAGAGTACCAACTCCATGATGAAGGTACAGGAACGAAATCTATTCATATACTGGAATAATTCGTAACGCGAAAGCAGAAAATAAAATCAGGTCAGTTTCTGGATTGGGTCAATACTCATTTGATAAAACTATTACGTTTTTTTTTTCTTTTCTATTGTTGGAGAGACGAAGAAAAGGAAACGATCATAGCGAATACTGGTATGAGCTACTCTCTTTCTCTTCGAACATATATGCGGGGCGCGTCTCAACCGACCGGGTACTTTTCCATAGGTTTCGCTCCCCAAGTTTCTCGCCCTATATCTCCGTCGTGTTCGTTGTGTTAGTGGACTGTGAACGAACAGAACGCCGTACAGTTTACACGTTACTCTCTCCCTCGTATATATACACAATGTATTAAAACACAGCTTTTACAATTCAGTTTTTTGTTTAAAATTGTATATTAGTTGTTTTTTATAAATAGAAAATATTGTAATTTTATAATGTACTTTAGAGTTTCAATCACTACTTTATTTTTTAATTCTTCGTTGCAAATTTTAAAGCATTAATTTGCACAGTAATTATCGAGTTAACTGCATTTTTCTTTACTTTTTTCACGTCTAACAGATTTCCATACACATTCTCTCAAACATAAAAAATATAAAGAAAATCAAAACTTTTAATAACCTATATGAAAAAACCAGTAACATTAATGTTGCGATTTAAAGTTCGTATCGTAACTTTTTGATTTTAAAGAAATTTTACTTTCGAAGAAGAAATCTTGTACAATACAAAACTGTAATCTTTTCGGAAAGAAAACCCAGATGGATTTAGTTATTTGATTTACACAATTCTGAATTAAAAAGCTATTTTCATACTTTGAAGAAGATTTGTACTATTAATTATTGTATTATAAAATCATCAATGATAGATCTTCTGTAATTTTTACGGAAAGTTACCGTAATGATTCACGTAAATAGTAGCAAAACTTTCTGCGAATTACTGCAATTACAATACAGAGTGTCATGTCAGCGAGCGCTGAGCGTGAATGGAGAATTTTCAAAACGGAGCAAAGTGCGCCGGAGCTCCGTTTATCGCTTTCCTTGTCTCTTGTATAGAGCACCGGCCGGCGTAGCCGCGCGCACACGAGTCATGGTGGGGGTCCCCAAAGCTATAAAAGTGGCAAGCATAGCGTGCGTTGCGTACATTACACCTTGTGCTTCTGTATAGCATACCGGCGTACGTGGCGAATTTGTGTGTGAGTGTTTGATAACATTGAATTCTTCTCAACATAAACTAGTCTGTGATTTGTGATATCAGAAGTACAGCTCGAAGAATTTTCGAGAATTTTCAGAAAGATGGCATTGAACGTACCGAAAATCAAGTTCTACAATGGCAACGAGATCCCCTCGTTTGGACTGGGAACATGGAAGGTGAGTCTGGTCGTGTTCACATATGCCAGTTAATAGAGTATGGAGCTATTTTATTATGATTTTAATTTTTGTGGGAGTACAGTAATACTTTATAACTCCGATTGAAATATTTCACGCAGGAACTCAAAAAAGTAGCTTGTCATCAATGCTACGAAGTTATCTTCGGTTTCAATTTTTTTTTCTCCTGATTTATTTTTATCTACTTGTGTTCTCGTATCCGCCGTACTGCAATAATTTTCAATGTCATCTTACACTTTGATAAAAAATGATTTTGGTTACGTGCATGTATATGATAAAATATAGCATTTTAAATGTTTGAATAACCGTATGTATGATAGAAGATTTAAAGCCTTTGGAACATTTATTATTAAGAAAAACATAAATTTTATTAAGTACTATAAAATATTATTATTTCTTTAAAAATAATGTTTTAAAATTAATGTTAATATTAAAAAATTTTTATATTTTTAACATATTCTAAAGATGTAAAGAAATTGTGGAAAAGGTTTGTGACAAGTTTTCTAAATTTAGTAATGAGGAATGTGAGAAAAATTAAGAAATTATTTCTTTGTGTCATATTCATGTCTTATCGCTATAGTTTAAATCTTAGCGACTTATCGGGTAACATCCAGTAATATCCGTAACTTTGTCAAAAATAAAAAATTCAAATCAGAATGAGATTCAGCTCGTTGCTATGTAGATAACATGATAATTACGTCAATTATATCATGCTAAAACCTTGCGAAATATAGTTGCGCTAACTTTTATGCTCAATATACAAATGTTACGTAGTCTGTAGTGCTAAACAAACACTGGATTTGTCTATATAAATTTTTTCCCTTTCAAATATATTATTGGGATATAGGATTATAGAAATTAAGCATATTGATGTTATATCACTTTAAAAAAGTGTTCCATACCATAATTATATATAATCTTCTGTTTTTTTTTTATAATTTGAATTATTTAATCGTAATTAAAATTTGATTCAAATAGAAACTTAACAGAACAAGTTTATAATCGATTTCATTTTTCAATACCGGTTAAGAGGTATCTCACTATCCGGTTGAATCGTACTTTCTCTCTAATTGAAAACCCGCCCGACTAAAATAAAAAAAACCATTTACAGTCAAAGCCCGGTGAGGTAAGTCAAGCGGTGAAGGATGCCATTGACATCGGTTACAGGCACATCGACTGTGCCCACGTCTATGGTAACGAGAAAGAAATCGGCGAAGCCATCTCGGCCAAGATCGCCGAGGGTGTCGTCAAGCGCGAAGACCTCTTCATCACGAGCAAACTTTGGAATACATACCACAAGACCGAACTTGTGGAGACTGCCATCCGCAAAACCCTGGCTGACCTGCAGCTCGATTACCTGAACCTCTACCTCATCCACTGGCCAATTGCCTACAAAGATGGACCCGACAACTTCCCCAAGAACCCCGATGGCACGCCGCTCCTTGACCCGAGTGTCGATTACCTTGACACCTGGAAGGGTATGGAGGGTGTACTAGCCAAGGGTCTGACCAAGAACATCGGTGTCAGTAACTTCAATTCCGAGCAAATTGACAGGCTTATCAAGTCCAGCAAAGTCAAGCCAGTCACCAACCAGGTTTGTTCCCTTTTTGCAGCTTTCGTAATGAGTTTAAATTGTCAAAATATCAATAAATAAAGTAAAAACAATTAATATTTTATTAGTATATAATCTCATAGCAATATTTTTTAACAATAATATAATATTAATTTTTCAGTTTGAATGCCACCCATATCTGACTCAAAGAAAGCTCTCAGAATTCTGCAAACAAAGAGACATTGTCGTGACGGCTTACAGTCCTCTTGGTTCACCAGACAGGCCATGGGCTAAACCAGATGACCCAAAACTCATGGACGACAAGAAGCTGCAAGAAGTTGCTAAGAAATACAACAAGACCCCAGCGCAAGTTCTTATTCGTTATCAGGTACATAACAATTTTTAATTCAATAATCGTATAATATACCTAGTTTGAGATTTCATTAGATATTTTGATAAAGTAGTGATAAATCAATTAATATAATTCTTATGTTTACAGCTGGATCGTGGTCACGTAGTCATTCCGAAATCAGTCACGAAATCACGTATTCTTCAGAACAGCCAAGTCTTTGATTTCAAACTGACGGCAGAAGATATTGCCTACATTGATACTTTTGACTGTAATGGCAGGATTTGTCCAATGAATGGGTAAGATAATATTTTCACTTTAATGAATATTTCTATATAATATATTGAAATTAATTTTCATTAACAAAAGAAAAATTTTTTTTTTTTTTAAATTATAAAATAAATTAATGAAATATACCTTAGTTTTACAAAATATAAAAAACACTCCAAAAAACAAAAAAGAACAAACACAAAAATAATTATGATTTTTTTTTGCAGGAGCGAACCTAGCCCACATTATCCGTTCCACATTCCATTCTAAATGAATAATTTAGAAATTGGAATGCTATTCTAAGTCATATCATACAATTCAGCGGAAATCTCAATAGAATCATAAAAGTAAATGCGCTCGAAAGTCAGGGATCTTTTTATGTTTATTAATTTAAAATTGATAATTTTAAAAAATTTCTAAAAGCGTGGTTGTGTGATGATATTAGATGATAAGATTGTATCACGTTTGAGTATTTAGGTACTATTGCAACAATAAATTATATACAATTTTCAACCAGCAATAAAAAATATTTTAACAATAATGAAGTTTCTCTATTCTTTTTCCTGACAAAAAATATTGATTACTATAATATAATAAATTATTTAAAATTTAAACAGTTGTTACAATAATTGTTTCAATTTGTAAATTTTTTCTAGGAAAGCTTTTTTATCAGTTCTTTATAGTACAGTATCCAAAATATTTCTAAACAGTTTTTAAATGAATAAAAGTTCTAAGTAAAGTATGTCCTAGTTTCAAGCGTTCTTGAAAACTATACTTTCTAACATTGTTTTACTATAAAACTTGCAAGGACAGTTTTAATAAAGATATTATGAATAACAGAAATAGATATTCATTTTAGAAATCAATAGCAGTCATTTTTCTTCCGAAAAACTATATTATAAAAACCGTATGAAAATTCTTTTACAAACTTTACAATGGAGAATCATACATTTATATATAAAAAAGGAACTATCATTTTCCTGGGTTTTCGCTATTTTTGGCTCGTTTACCGACAGTGAACTGTACTTCAAATACTTTCCGCCGGAGTGTGCTCTGATCGACCGGCACGAGACAATGTTTGCCGGTTCTGCGGCTATATACTTACACCGCTGTATATATAAACACGTAACATCCCGCCTATTGCGACATTAAGCAATTGTCTTTTGCAGTCGGAGCGACCTCATTGCTCTGCAAATCACATTGTTTAAACGTTCTATTCTCGAGGTATTGTTTTTTTTAACCAATTAACGATCAACAATGAGTAAAATAGAGTCTGTCGAGTTCTACAATGGAAACAAAATTCCTGTCATCGGATTGGGAACGTGGAAGGTGAGTTATTGCTCCGAAATGTTTTCCATCATTATTGCTGGTATTTACGATTAATCTCATAGAATTTAAAATACCTACTAAACTTTCAATCAATAATTACATTTTTCAGAAGTAATTATTAGTACAATTGAGTTCTTTGAATTATAAAAATAAAAACAACTTGCAGGTTGTGTATTCTTATTTATAAAAGTAATCTTACTGTTATGGTTTGCTATTCCTATTTGTTTACAAACTTGACAAATTTATAAATATTTTATATATATATATATATTAAATCTTAAGAAAAAATATTCAAAAATACTTTATTTTATTACACAAATATTCAATATAACACAAATACTGATTATCTACCTATTATTTTTCGTATTAGCTAATTATGAAATTGCTATGGATAGGTTCTAGCAACGAATATAGACGCACATAGAAGAGTACTCCTTAAGAAATTTTCGGACGAAATCTTTAGGTAACAATTGTATAGTGCGAGATAGGTCCTCCCAATGTAATCTGTAGGTAACATCTATAGTTTAGTATAGGCTTTACGTGTTACGGCGGTGTTGCACTACTCGCCCATAAGAAGTGTTCTTCTATATGCGTCTATATTCTTTGGTTCTAGAAAATGTTGAGTCATGAATCGATTACTGATTCTAGATGGCAAACCTGTTACGAATGCATGTAGCACATATGCTATGTTAATAATGCTCAGCATCACATCTGTGTCCTTTAATTGAAATAAAAATTTGATAAATTGTAAAAAAATTACAATACACTTGTCTGAGCTGTTATGCATTTTTGTAAATACAATAGTATATAATGAAACTGTATAAGCTATAAACTAAAATAAACACCTGACATATATACACAATCTATCTATTAACTGTGTCGCGATAGCTATTGAGTGCTTTTACTTTTTAAAAAACATAGTTATCTGTAATTTATAAAATATCTTTTAGAATATATCTACTATGAATATTTTTAAAAATTCTTCAATTTTTAGTTTTCGTTATATTAGTTTCGATACATATTTGAATTAAAAATTCATAATGTTTAAATTATTTTATGTCATGAAATTCAATTCTAACAAAAACTAATGTTTATAGTCGAAAGGCACGAGCGCGGTTGACATTATCAAGGATGCCGTACGCATCGGCTACCACCACATCGACACCTCGCCGGTCTACGGTAACGAAGAGGAAATTGGCGAGGCGATCTCACAGATAATAAAGGAGGGTGTCGTCAAGCGTGAGGATCTTTTCGTAACGAGCAAACTCTGGAATACCCGCCATCGTCCTGACCTTGTCGAAGCAGCTCTGAAAAAGACTCTAGCGGATTTGCAGCTTGATTATCTCGACTTGTACCTCATCCACTGGCCTTTTGCCTTCAAAGGTTAATTATTTGCTTTTGATGATTATTATTGTGACTTGTAGTAAGAAGATAATACTTGGAATGATAACAGTTCGATAGTTGCTACAGTGTGCAAAAAGTTCGCTAATCACCAGTATTTCTAAATTTTTAGAATATTTCGTCTGAAAAATATTTATCATTATTTTGTCTTATCAATGAAAAAATAACAAGATTTTTAAACTAACTAAAAATAATATTAAGTAAAAATATAAGAATAATCAAATCTGAATAAACCTATAATTTGATATTCAAATAGAAATTTATGAAATCTAAGCTATTATTTAAAACAACAACGATTTTTAAATTAAAAATGCAATATCCTCGTTTTTATCTTAAAGAATAATCCAATATAACTAATAGAAAATAATTATCGTAAAGTAAATAAATGGTAAGTGATAAAAACAGTGGTGTAATCCCTTCTTTATCGACCTTAGTTATATTGGGAATCTTTAAAAGTAGATATTTTCAGAAGTTTTATTTCAAATATAAAAATATTTTATTACAACAAAGATAATAATATTATTATGTAGTTTTTATTAATCCATGATTTATCATTGATTGACTGAAGAACTAAATGATCAATTATTTTACAGAGTTGGAAGAGCCTTTCCCAGAAGGTCCAGACGGAAAAGTGCAGTTCAGCGACGTTGACTATGTCGAGACATGGAAAGCCATGGAACAAATACACGAAAAGGGACTTGTTAAGAATATTGGTGTAAGCAACTTCAATTCTAAACAACTTACGAGACTTCTCGAAAATTGCAAAATCAAGCCAGTAACTAATCAAGTTGAATGTCACCCGTATCTACCTCAAGTTAAGCTATCTGAATTGTGCAAATCGAAGGGCGTTCTTATCACAGCTTACAGCCCACTTGGCTCACCAGATAGACCATGGGCCCAACCTGGAGATCCCAGTCTTTTGGAAGATCCAAAAGTTAAGGAAATCGCAGACAAATACAAAAAATCGCCTGCTCAAGTTGTGTTGCGCTATCAGGTACATTTTTATTTATTTATAATTAAAAATATTTATAGTAAAAGAATCTTACGCTCACGCCGGGTATTTTTCTTTGTGTTATATATAAACGCATTTTTTATTTCTACAAGAACATATATTGTATTATTGTAATAGTTAAAATTGATATAAAAATTAGAGTTTCTGTTGTGAAAATTGCTAATTATAATTTTATGCATTTATTTTATTATTAACAATAGTTAATTTATTGCAGTTTTGTAAATTATTGGTTAAATTAAATATATAATTATACCTTTCTTTATTGAATAATAATTAAATAATATATATAAATTGAAATCATTTTTATTTTGTTCATGTTAATGGAAAAAGTTCTATTTCTTACTGTAATTAAAAATTTATTTAATTTGCAGGTTCAACGAGGTCATATTGTGATTCCTAAATCTTCTAATAAAACAAGATTGGAGGAGAATACTAAGATTTTCGATTTTGAATTATCTGAAGAAGATATCCAACTTCTACATACTTTCGATCGTAAATGGAGAGTTTGCCCAATGAATAGGTAAACAACAATAATATTATGTATATCTATAGTATAACAAAAATTAACAAATAGAAATTAGTTCTAACATAGAAATTCTTTTTTTACAGTTCTGTAGAGCACAAAGAGTATCCCTTCCACGAAGAATTTTAGTTACATAGCTGTCTCGAGAACTTACACTGAAATTCATCATTTCTTTTATGCACTAAAAATAACAAAATCTCATTTTTTCAGTATGAGTGTAAGATGAACAAAAGACGAACCAAATTAGTAAGCAATTATTGCCTACTTCCTAATTTTTGGCCGATATTATAAATTATTGGTAGAATGAATAAGATGGTCGCACGATCCAATTTGTAACAAATTATTATTTATTTGTCGACGTTTCGGCAC
>JAYJLV010086240.1:0-13639 GCA_036873485.1 Torymus texanus | reverse complement strand
TATTCACTAATGTTACGGTGGAGCAATTTTAACTAATCTTTAGTGGTTTTTTCACTAATTCAACTTTAGAGAGTAGACATTACGATAGCGATCGCGCACTTTTGCACTGCTCTTTTCAATTACGTGGTTTTTGGTTGGATTTTCTTTGCCTCCTTCCCACGCATGTGACTCAATCACCGTTGCTAAGCGCATAACTGATTATTTTTTTCGATCGAATAGCATCGTAACGATCTAACGCTTTGTTTACTTCTATTTCGTATTACGCAGTTTTTGGTAATACATTACGCTATTTGTTGCAACATCGACGGGTACTTGCCCGCACTTATTACTTCACATACGGGGACACAGGCATATTAAAGCGTGTGTGTTACTGTAAAAAGCCTATATTATATCCTGATCTAAGTTAACAGACAAGAAATGTGTTCATATTCGGTACATATTTTTATGAGCATTGATGCTTGTAAATAATTAATTTTATTATGAAATGAAAAACAAAGAATTTTTTGATAGACTGTTTAAATCGATACAATTTTAGGTTATTAATAACCATTTGTAATACTTGATTAATTATTAAAGATATTTTCAAGAAAAAAATCACTCTGAACTAAATATTTTTTAATCCATTATTAATTTAAAACAGAACAATGTCTCGAATGATAGAAAAATAATAGAAGAAGTACAAGAAAATCATTCATGATCACATTAGAAATCTGACCCACTTGTCCTTAAAATTTTGAAAACATTTTTTCAGTACATTATCGCAAAATAGCCCGCCTGTCTGCCAAGAAGACGTTTCGTAGAAAAAGGACACTGGTGAATGCTTGTCTCTCCGTCTTGTGACGGGCATCATAATTAATTGCGACACACCTCCCATGTTACATCGTCGCGTCATCGTCTCCGACCGCGCTAGATTAATGAATCGCCATGAGCCTCGCATCCATAGGCGAACAAAAAAAACGCCTGATGTTTTTTTTTATATTTAGAAAAAACATATATTTTATAGCGCAGCACACTCACATTATCTCGTTGAGCTGCGAAACAAGCGATTCCACCATTTGTTATAAGCGTACTGCGCGTTTATTCAAAACGTTTCACAATTGATAGGCGCGCATAAAAATGTTATTGTTATTTAACGCGAGTTATTAGCGGAGTAATTCGATGACTTAATAAATCGTTACGCACATCGAGCGTGCGCTCGTGTCTATATATAGGTGTTGCAAAATTTCAAATGCCAAGGTATATTTTATTTTAAATATACGCTAATCTGTTTATATCAGCGTTATAATAACGCAATAGAGGCAAAAATTCAAAATTGAGTGGCGAAAGAGTAGTTACGTCTGCGTGAGAGCTTTCAAAACGTACAAGTACATAATGAACATATTAACAAATGATATTATTATTTCTAAAACTTCTGTCGATAGCAAAATACAGAACATAAAAGTGTGTATATATATATAAGAATACAGTTTTAGCAATCAGTTTTTTCTTCTTCTTTTAATGCTTTTAAGAAAGGAGTTGACAGTTCGTTTTGAAAGATCATCTACTATTTATTACGATATGGATTTCTTATGACATAAGTAAAAAAAAAATTTTTTCCTTACACACTTTTTATCACTTCAATACCCCCAACGATCATCACCAATTACATAACACCATCCTGCACCAGCACCTCCGAAAACTTTTTGCTCCTTCCAGGAAGCCATCTTCCCTCGACGCCAAAAAAAAGGCTCCGCAACCGAAGGATCGATTTCAATCGCCAACCTTAAGTATATATATATAAATTTAGCCGGAGCGCGCTTACGAAGGACAAAAGGCTCGAAAGGCAGCTCGCGCGACGCGATGGGAAACGTCGGCGACGCTCATTAAACGTCGACTCTCTCTCTCTACTCTTTCTCTCTCTCGTGGGTGGCTATATATAGAACAGAGCACGTCGGAAATCGATAGATTCACGGTCACACGCGCGCAAAGGCCTCATTACGTAAGGAGCTATATAGAGAGTTGCAGGACGTTGGCTCGCCCCGTCGCCGGGCCGCGGTTTATCCTTGGGCCAGAGAGGCGAGACGGGATTCCGAGGAACGAGAGAGCGAGAGGATGCAAGTTGTATGTGTGTGTATCTGGAATGGAGTCATATTTGTCGGTGTAAGAACGTTGTTGTAAGATGATGAAAAAGTTGCTTTATTGCCGTGCTGGGACTTTTTTTAGGTTTTCAGAAAGAGAAGAGGATATCGGTGGCTTCGATTTTGGTGAAGTTCCAGAATGAGTTTTTATCTGTGGGATGACTGCTGTATTCTCGTTTTTGGGAAGAAATGTAGTTTTCGAGTAAAATTTCGAAAACAGTTCACATTTTATAAAAGAAATGGAACAGAATTTGGTGAAATAAAATATAAATCAATAATACTGGTAGAAATTTTAAGGATATTCTAGATATTTAGTTAAATTTTCAGAATATGGTTAAATTTTAATTAAAAGTTAGCTAATAACTCGGGTAATAACGTAACGCTTTTAGCTTTAAATCTGGCTGTAATGTACTTAAGCTCTGATATAAATATTAAAGAGAAGTTATATCTATTTTTTAGTTAAATTTATCATTAAAAGCAAAGAACTAAAAAAAATCATAATTTGGCTTATTCTCGTTATTTTATCGTATTATTCCAATTAATTCATCTTGAACGTGTAACCCATTTATTATCATCACTGAAATATTACAGCTACTTATGGATACTAGAAGCTTTAATTGAAACTCTGCAAAAATATTGTGCCACCTTGAACCATCCAAATATAAAATAATTAATGTTTATTGTGTGGTTTACGTAGCTTATTCATATATATTATATTTTTTGTATAATAGTAATTTTTTTATTTCAATAATTTAAAGTAGCATATTATTTTTTTAGAAATTAAATTGAGAATTTAATTGATCTAGAGATTTTCCCATATGGCTATAGGATTGAAGCCGAAGATTGGCCGTATTATTTTTCATACAACACCCATATATGTCTCATATATTTTATTTTCTCACAACATACAATTTATATACGAGTGTTACACTAAACATATTATGATGGCTAATATCTGGCGCCAGCGCCGTGGCCACACATGATATACACAAATATACTTAATAAAATATAAATCTTTTCTTACACGGAAATTGCTATATGAAAACTAATTCTATATCATATTTAGCTAAACCTCATACCTGGTAAAATTGAAAATCTCGTAGTAACATAATACCCTGCTTATCCTTCCCCGCGGCTTGAGAAACGGCAATTGTTGTAATTGGACCCCTCCTCGTAGATTTAATGATTCGCGATTATCGTTAAGCGCGAAGAATGCCTTTCGAAATTGTGCAGGACGAGTCGCGCGGAACGGCCGCATGCGCGCGGGAAATTATGACACGCGTCTTTTTCACCTCGTGGCGAAATATTATTGTTGTTACACGGTGCGAACGATGTACGCTCATTGAAATACGAGTAAAACGTTGGCGAGAAATTCCAATTTCTAGAGTATCTCCTAAATATTATAAATCTTCTTTAGATTTTGAAGTTTTAATGTTATTTTGACTTTGTGAATTGTTTTAAACTGTATTCTTAATTTAATAACTTTTATGTACCGTAAATACAAGAAATGGTGTTTTATTATATGTAGCTGTTAGGAGTTACATAACGATGATCTTTAAAGAATGTAACCCTAAAAAATTATTACGAAAAAGGAATTTTATAACGGAAAAGTTAATGGGTCATTCTCTATCCACAAAGTTTATTAAGAAATAGTTGCGACATCATTACAAAAATTTATGTATTTGACCGTTTATATTACAATGTTGTAACGACAATTTCTAAACAAGAATTTATACCCAAGATAAAATGATAACTATATATATATATATAACCAAATGTTAAAAAGGAATTAGGGTACGTTAAAATTGATACAAATCGAAGAGACAAAGAAAAAGCTACTATACCTTGGTATATATCAAGTCCATCCATCAGTTCTTAAAGCAACTAAAGCACATTTTTTCCAATCCGACAATGCTCGAGGCGCGTCGAATAACTCGAGGGGAAAATCTATTATCACGGCGTAACACGTAACGACCGTCACGATTCCTCTGTCTCTCTCTCTCTCTCTCTTTTTCTCACACACGTATATCCACACACATACGCACATATATACCCACACGTTGCACTCTAAACGATGCGAAAATCGAACCTTCACACTCTATACACACACACACATACAGAAACCAACGAGGGTGTCGATATATATACCCGTACCGAAGGAGAAAAAGAACCGAGCTCTACGAGAAATGCCTCTGGAACGTAAAATTACGCAATTCTCCGCGCGCCGACGTGTCTTATAGGGTGTGACAAATGAAAAATCGCAATGGAGCGGCGTGCAAAGCTCGTTCCTTTGAATCCTCTCGGTGGCGGCGGTGGCAACGCAAGGAATAAAGAGTTTCGTCGCGCGCGCAAGCGTTAAAGTGCCTTCAAATTGCCTCATAACGCAATTCATTTTGCGCGCGCACCACGCTGCCATCAATTGTCGCTGGCGCAGATTATTTTGAAATTATGCAAAGTGCAAAAAAGAGAGAGAGAAGATATACTTACGTATGGTTAATCGACGTTTTGTAGGTCGACCGCGTAAAAATCATCTTACATGCGTATACATTGTACATTGTATTTACGAGCTAACAGCTACGTATATGTGTTTGTCATTGAGGACACTAAATAAATCAGAAGATAATAAAAGACTATATGTGTGTATGCACATGTCGGTGTGAGGGCCAATTCGAGAGAAATTAAATCATTGCGGCTCGTGAATTGTAAATGGTTCTAAGAAACGCTGCTGAATATGGATCGGGAATAAGAATACGCGTAAGGAATTGATATGTAAGACGCAGGTATTAAAGAATATATATATTGTAGCTGCACATTCGCGTTAATTGCATTCGAATGACACAAATGGAACGTATGCGTTATTATATAAGGGAAAGTTATTTTTCCTTATAATGTATATATATACGAAAATGACGCCGATATCGTCTATCATCCGCATATATACAATATTGTTATATATACATTAATAGGTTTTGTTAAATAATATGTCACCAATAATCGCTCACGCGGTGGGTATATAAACGATTATATATACCCACAGTGTCGGCAAGTAAATATTTTAACGACAAGTTGCACGACAACCACGTTCACAGTGTGATACCGAAACAATAGCATATTTCTGCAGAAATCAAAGCATACTCGTAGCAAACCACCACTAAATCTTCGCCAAACTCATTTCCACAAAAAAGTGACATAAGCGTGCTACTCTGCGGCGCGCCGGTTATTCTGCAATCGCGCGCGCGGTTCGGTTATGTTACACAGCCCGCCGTGCGATTATCTAATATTAAGTAATACAAAATCGACTTTTTCAACTAGCTGTATAAGTATAGAGAGAGAGAAAAAAAAAGGTGCAGGTCAGGAGTAGTGTATATATGGTTTATAGAGACATGTTCTCGTTGACCTTAGCTGTGCTGGTCATTCATCTGAACAATCGCACGCTTTCGTAATCAACGCGAAACCCATCATAACGTTATAGCCATTCGAAGGTTCCTTAAACACGTAAATCTGAGAGTTATGAGAAACATATGGGAATTCTTTGATGTGTTCGGTGCAATCGTATCATAGCATCGATCGATACATACTTCAATATCTTCGTCAGCTCATTGTTCTTCATTCACACCATAATCGCATATATACACGTACACATATACTAAACGCATCCGGGTGCATATTATATACGGCGTTTCGTAAGCATTCGATTATTGGCGCGTGCGAAGGGATCGCGTTTACTTACAGCTTCGCAAGTTGAAAAGAAAAAGGACTCGCGCACGCACATAAAACCTAAACTCCTATAGTGTGGCTTACCAACCCGCACGTATGTATATATATGTATATATAGGCATATATAATGTATATACGTTCGTTCGCTCCCTCGCTCTCCTGTCTATACCACGGTGTGATTTCGTCACTGCGCGCACGCTCGCGACCGACAATGGAAATGCGCATGAAAGGTTACGTATTCCCAAGCGCGCGCGACGCCGACAGGTTATGAAATACGGGCAGGGCAAGAGCGAGAGGTAACCGCGCAGAGAACCGATATATATGATATATCCCTCTATATACTGCGTGCGAGAGTGTGTGATACTAGGTACGTGTCTGTGTGTATGTATGTATATAGAGAGGTGTAAGTTCGTGTACATGATCTTTTTTCTTTATGTACATGTCGTGACAGTGCGATGAGGTCGCGCGACGTGCCCGCATAGTGTCTTTTATGTTTTGTATATATGTATGTGCTGAGGGATTGGGTGGAATTTGGAGGTTGGGTGCAGATTGGGATAGGGTTGAGGTGATTTGGAATTGGTAAAATGATTTTTGAGGTAGAAGTATTTTAATAAAACTTCTAAGGCTAAAAGGGCAAATGGTACACGGGAGTCGTGACATATATTGTTTAAGACTATATTACATTCAAGAGTCTTGATTTATTTTTCAAGAAAAGCTGTGTTTAAATAATCATAACATTTTGAATTTAGTATCATTATTTTCTACTTTTTTTTTTAAATTATTTCTTACATTTTATATCTATATAGTAACTGAAAAACCGTAGAACAAGATAACTAAAAAAAATAAAAACAAAGTAAAAAAATATTTGTAAATATATAGCGGAGTGCTAAAAATAGTATTCCCTCAATATTTGACATACCTGAAAATTGGTAGAAAAAATCAGGACAGGAGGAAAATGTTATGCACACTTTTAAATATTATGCAACTGTTTTTATTTTCGATAAACACATTTAATTAATTACACTTTGACATTACAAATTTGCAGAAACTTGCACAACTAATTACTCGCTTTATTTTATGCACGTGCGTTATTTACTCTATTTCCAGTTTGGTAGCTTTTTGTGCATTTTCAAAGGCTTGATCTTGCGCCATTGCGAATTTAAATAGATAAACTACGAAAAAAAGTTGAATGTTTTTTATCAAAACAGTTTAACGTTACTCAAATGCAAACTTTTCACACGTGCTTACCAAACGAAACCAGTTAACTAAATGTCGAAAATTCTTCACTATAGTCAATTAACTTACGTAACAAAGAATAGGTTAAAAGAGTTTCTATAGATAAGACGATTTTTCGAGTTAATTTTGCGAGTGTTTAAGGTAATTTAACACATTATTTTATGTAACAAGTCAAACGCGTAAAAAACGAATCTGCAATTTACAAGAATGCTATTAAAAATTGAATAGCGCGAATAAATAAATATTAAAAAATACTTATATAATCTTTCCACAATTGCCCGTAAATACAGTAGATTCTAAACCCTCCAATCTCAACACACACGTTCAAACATCCAAAGCTACACGCAACACCCAAAATTAAAACAATAGCATAACCTTAGCTCATAACTACAATGACAAAAGACTCGCGGCAGCTTGACAGCTCCTCGCGTTTCTGCTGTCGGCCACGCGCGAACACCACTGAAATCGCAAGTCGTGAAAATTTATATTCACGAAACGACGCGTTCTCAAGTATATGTATAATGTACGTACGCCACACACGTAATCGGTCGTCGTGCGAGGCTCACAACAACGGCAGCAGCATAATCACGAATAAAAGGATGATTACGAGTGATTTATACTACTGTGTCCTCCGTCTTAGCCCACTTCACTGCAGAACTGCGAGAATCGAACGCGACACATACATATAGGCGCTTTGTCTGCTGAGATGTTTTTGTCTCGCCCGGTGAGTGTAGACAAAGTATTATAATTTAGCGGGAAAGCGATGACAGCTCGAGAGGGATTCAAGTATGTTTCATGCAAGCTGTACGTAAAACTCTTGCCAATTTCGATATATGAATAGCGAATTTGATGCATGTTAACTTTTACTATAGGGACTTTACCTCAGGGACCGTTGCATAAACTGGTGTGCTTTCTATTTCTGACGAGATTTGCTTGTGCTTAGAATAAAAATAATAACGTGGATGGTGGAAAATAACAACATATATAAAATATATAAAAAAAATTTGCACTGTTATTTATATGTGCAAATTATCGAGATAAAAAAAATGAGTTTATATATATAGCTTTCGTAAAGAACGACTGATAAAAAAGTCTCATCCTTTGCTTGGTTTAAGTTACGTGAAACTAAAAAAAAAAAGTAAATATAATCAATAACCGCTACTTTTTATATATATAAGTTACAAACCACTATACTGTGCACGTCAAACAATCTCCAAGATTCACAAAAACTTAAGCTTAATTCAACAGTACTATACCACTACTACCACCTGCTTCACCGGCCTACGGAATCGATGTCGAAATTTCGCCTGCGGGCTTATAACCTTGACTCACATTATACAGGCGAAAGACTGACTATTTTCGTCAACTCGATTGAGTCACACACACATACACAGAGAGCAACGCATTCGAGATACATAACTTTTGGAGCTTCAGCAGCAGCAGCATCAGTATCATCTATATACACATACGTTCAAAAGATGTTTACCAATTCTCTTCTTTTTTCATCTCCATCCTTTTTTTTTTTACATAACCAATCCGTGCCGTCTCTGTTGCTCGCTTCAAGGCGAGGGGAATTATTATAGCGAAAACTATAGCGCGCGCTCTCATATATATACATAGGCTATACACATTAATAATTGTACGCGCACAAGTTATACGTCGTCGTCTGTGTTTTTTTTTTCCTCCTGCACGCGCTTGCTAAGCGAACGAGTATATAAGGTATAGCTCATTTGCGCTCGCAACGTGCGCCTAATTGTGTAATCGAACGTTACGCGCGCGCGTGTGGACGATTACAGGTTTATGTATTACGTTTGTTCCACTTAATTTAAATAGTGCTGCTCGTAAGGATTCCAAAGGCCGTGCGTACCGCTGCTATACTATACTACTGCAGTGGTTTTAGTACCCGAGCTCGGTATATATGACGTCAACGATAGTCTGTTGTTTTTCATAAAGGATACATATACATATATATGCATATGCGTTGTTGTCGTTGGTTGTTATAAAATTTATAGTGAGGAAGTAGTTTTAAACGTTATAGTGGGGAATGATATTCGGTATATTATATACTCGGAGCTTGCTGAGTTTGGAAGTTTATTATAGCATGTTTTCGCGTGGTGGGACGAACGCGCAATTCAATGTTACACGTTCTCATCGGGTACCTTGAAAATGTTAATTTTATGTAGTTCATTGCGTAACTTGTGTACGCATTGTATCTCTTTGCTACGATGATTTACGCCGTGAATGCTAATGCTCATAAAGTTTTGTTTATTCCTTCCGTATATTCAAATATACAAACACATTTCTTGTCATTGAGCGCACGTCAATGATATAGACTCGATCGAGGGGAATCCCATAGAAATTGCAATAAAATATATGGGCAGAGAAGATTCGTGTACATTTATCCATATGATAACGTTAATGCTTGTCATCGTCAACTTTATGACTTTATATTATGATGCAAAAAAGGTATAATTGCCTCGATAAATTTGACGATCCGAGTTTCCACAAAGTTTGCTATAAAATTTTCGATGAATATTTATATATACGCGTACTTAGGCCGTAGCTATACTATTAGTAATAATTGCAATTTGCTTGTCGTAATTGAAATCACAGGCTACAGAGCTCGTACTGAACACGTTATAACTTCTTGGAATGCCAGAGCAGTATGTCCGTGGCATGGGTAGCTTCGTCTTCACACGCGTAGCTCAAAGATGCGTTCTGCAAGCTACATAACAGCATAGAAACAAGCTGTGCAGTCACATCGAGCTGTTGCCAGGAAAAGATTAACTGGAACACACGTATATTTCATTAAGAGAACGGCAGTAAACATTCGGTCTCTTGATATAGCTATATTTAAAATTTTAGCGTAATACTTATTATATAATGTCCACCTTACGACATGCATATATAGCAGCTAAAGGACAATAAGCTAGTTTCTCAATAATGCTTGTTTCTATAGATGCTGTTTAAGCCTTCTTGAACTGCGAATAATAATTTTAAAAATTTTGATTGTTATCAATATTCATATTATCTATTAAGTGATCCGTTAAGTGTGATGTTCATTAAAAAAAAAATTATATATTAACTAAAAGTCGCTTAAAAATGGATGAACCTATATCCACTTCTTTTTTTGCCGTATGCTGTAAAGTATTTAAAAATTAAATTTCATTGATCTATATAAAATGATACCAAAATCAGTATTTAAAAATAAATAAAATAAAGTGTGAAATTAAAAATAAAATTTTCTTACTAACAGAATTTATAGGATTATCTTATTAAAATAAAAAACTTAAAATTATGCAAAAATGCATGTGTAACATTAAAAACAAAACATGACGCACGAAGCGCGTTCAAATCACGCTACATTGAAAAAATATACGATAGCTAATATGCCCATATAAGACTATAAAATGTGGCTTATTGCTCAACAATTTACTGAAATTCATAGTTTTTTTAACTACACTGATATATTTATTATTAACACGTTATATCAGCTTCATTCTAACAGAAAAGATCAACATTACCCGATTTTTTTTCTAAATTTTACAAAATCATTTTTCATTCATAAAATATTCAAGCGCACTACTACTTTATTACACAAAAAAGCAAATAATTAAACCTCGAATAACCCAAAATTACACAGCCATCCATGCGCACCTCCTCTTCAAACCACGACAGACCGCCAGTGCTTCCGGTCAAAGACTTCGTACCCTCTCTTATCCACACACACACACACACGTGCATTTACACATACTCCTATATGTAAACAGCGCGCGAAAAGCATCGTAAAGTCCAGCATCACCGCCCCGCTAGCAGTTGAGCGTAAATCCGCTACTGCCCCTCTAATTTTAACGTTTAGAGGTCTACGTATATATACATCTATATATTACTCGCAGGGCCTACTATACACATACGCGTGTACACTGTGGGGGCACAAAGAGCTGATGATTACGTAAAACGGCTACGTTCCTCGTAAATCTCAACGTACACACACGCGCGCGCGAAAAGTAATGCCGTGCGCGCAAAGAGAAGGGCGAAGGTGTGTGTGTGTGTGTGTGTGTGTGTGTGTGTGTGTATATATATATATATATATATATATATATATGTGTGTGTGTATGTGGAGGGGAAACGAAAGACGACGGCTGCATATAGCGAAATGTGTTTTACGCGCGCGAATGGGGCGCGAGAGTCTGTGTGACATGCGGTTTGAGTGCGCGCACGCTTGTTTTATTAAATACACGTGCCCGTGTGGGCGGTGTATATATGTAGGCACGTACTGTTGGGCTGTATAGTTGGCTGGTTCGTGAGTGAGTGAAGGTTCGGCTGCGAAATGTAGATGTTTCCGAGATTAAATGTTTGCAAAGTGTGGGTTATTATTTTGACGGTACTGGAACGGTTAAAGTATCGTTGAAAAAGTCGTATGTTGTTGAATATGAATATTTTAATTGAATAAGTATTAGAAGTAGAGTTTTGAATTTTATTATTTTTTTCAATGTTGGTATAGTTGGCATCTTATGTTTTTAAGAGTAAAATGTGCCTTATAATATGTACTTTAAAATTACTTCATCAAGAAATTTATTTGAAACCTATATGAACAGTAAATGTTGACTTTGAACCGTCTTCGAAGTCTAACTAGAGTATAGATGAATATAAGTAACTTAGACAAGTTCTAATTTGAAAGTTTACATCTTACTCGTCGATCTACCCGTGTTTGTACTAACAATGCACTTTAAATTAAAAAAAGAAAAATTATAAGTTTGTTATCCTTAGCAATTAAAATTAACCTGCAATTTACATGTATTAAAACGTATTAAAAGTAAAAATAAGAGAAACCATAAAACACACGTTTTACAAGAAAAAAAGCAGCAACGCATAATATCATAACGTAACTTAAAAATCAAACAAACGTTGTATTTGCGAAATTACAAAAGACCCAATCATATCCAGTTGAGAAACCGGAGAATCAACTTCAGGAAACCTAAGTAAATACCTGCCCGCTGCACTTCACGACATCCATAAATTATCTCATCATTCGCATATATAGCGAGTGAAAGCCGAGCTTCCATACTGTAAAGTGAGGACTTAATTCTCCGCGAGAAAAGCGTGAAGGAGCCAGCTATTAAAAGTGCCTCGAGTATCAAATCGATTAGACGCTGAGATAAACAAGCGAACGACACGTGTGTATGTGTATGAATGCCGCAATGCCGATGAATAAAAAATTATGCAAATTGTCGCGCGTGCGCATCGTTTTTCAAAAGCATACAGCCATCATACAATAGCTTTTCAAAAAAAACGAAGCCTTTCACGTATTATATTTTCCATTCAAATAGCTTTTAATGCCTCGGTAAATATTGAATTTTTCACCGCGTAAACCTGTGAATCCCCGAATGTTAAATCAGTTGTATATACCTCTTATAATAGACGCCGATACTTCTATGGCTATATGTAGTTATTTTAATAATATATACCCTATTATAAACAGCATTTTTATAAGCTATTCTATTCATCAAATACAACTATAGCTTGTAGAAGTAGCGCACGTACTCCTAATTAATGCATTTGTTATTACACCATCTCTCGCTCGCCCTATACCATCACCATTAATTTACAAATCACTACTCAATAGCTCCTATAACACAACACTCTCGACTATTGGTACGTACGTACGTATTATACATACACATAACATCATTTGTTCCCCTCGACTCTCCTTTCTTCATTGTATCCAGCTCGCTCACTCTTGAACAATGCGAAGAACCGATCGCTCTCGCACGTACATATATATATATATGTATGCCTTCGTTATCCAACAATACCACACTCTGTGTATATATACACAGCGAATCAACGGCAATATACGCGTTGTTATAGCTTGGCATCCACCGAAAAAGTAGCGAAGAAAATCTTTGCCGACATACCATCATCATCATCATCATCTGTTCGCACGACGAAATGCTGTAACCGCGCACAATGAGATTGCCGCACGGTATAACGCCAGCGTAACCGAGTCTATCGGTATATAGATGGGCGGCCACGCGACTCGATCCTTGCGGGACTGCAACTGCAATTAAGATTTTGTAAAACGCATGGTAATTGTTAGATAATACGTATATATACAGATGTTTGCGTACGCGCGTGTATGTGTGTGTATTGGGTATGTAAGAGTATGGTTGGATGGATGGATATAATACGTAATATCGGAGAGGTTGGCCCAGGGCTGGTTAGGGTATCGGGAGCAAGCCAGATTGTTGCTCCAGGTCGGGATTTTGAAAACTAGTTCGGAACATTGCGAAGGTACCAGATGGTGTTTCTGATTATAAAGTTGTTACGCGATGTAATTGGTTGCTCAAAGTGGTTGTTATTTAGGTCGAAATTTTCACAGTGCTTCGCGTTACAGTTGCAATAATATTTCGACAGCCGCAAAGTGTATTCATTCCAAAAGTTGTGATAACTTTAGAATTTCTATATACTAATACATACTTTTTTATTATAATACCCTGGTAGAAAATTAACCATTTTCGTTGGTTAACATGCTAATCAAATGGAAGCATTTTCGACCTAAATAAATT